>JAQIXV010000152.1:0-82034 GCA_034700625.1 Tectocepheus velatus
CCAATGGCAGCTCCAGTGTTGTCACAACAGCGTCGGGTGCAGGAGGTTTGTGGTGGACTCAAAATCAAACACCTGTTGTGACTCAAGCATATGATTTGAGTGGAAACGGAGTCATAACTTCTGTGGTTACAAAAACTGGTCGTTTGAATGGATCGGTAAATAATATGATTAATTACGAGGACTGGTATGGATCGCATGTGAGCCCTAATAATGTGATTCAGATGTCATCGACAACGCCTACAACTATAGCGACGACTACTTCTCCGTCCAATTCTCATAATTTGAGCGAAAGTTATATGAGTTTTGCTCAGAACCAGAGCCTTAACCAATTTGAGTCGCCTGTAGTCAGTGGCCATAGACGGAGCAATTCTGGTTCAGAAGGAGGAGGAATACCAGACAATTTGTTTTCTCCAACTGAGGGCCGGGAGTGCGTCAATTGTGGTAAGTATTTGAATGCATGCAATGAATTGAATTTATTTAACGCTATTTTGCAAACGATTTCTAACTTTTTTAAAGTTGATATAAATTATTCCACAAAAGGCGCCATTTCTACCCCTTTATGGCGAAGGGATGGAACCGGACATTATCTGTGCAATGCCTGTGGACTCTACCATAAAATGAATGGAAACAATAGACCTCTGGTTAAGAATCAAAGACGACTTACAGTAAGAATACATTTATTTCGAAATAAATTTTTATGATATAAACAAAAAGTCACTTAAGATATTGAGTGACACAACTCTCGCATAAGACTCTATTAAACACTTGTTTCCTCTCTTTCTCTGTCTGTGTGTGTGTTCTGTGCTGTGCTCTGGTCTGGTCTGCAATGAATGGATAGACACAATCGCGACGATCGGGTCTGTCGTGTTCTAACTGTTCGACGACCACAACGTCTTTATGGCGGCGCAATGGCTTAGGAGAGCCGGTGTGCAACGCGTGTGGTTTATATTACAAACTTCATAACGTGAACCGTCCCATCACTATGAAGAAGGACTCGATTCAGACTCGAAAAAGAAAACCTAAACAGACATCAACTGCACAGACATCGAGTCAGCAAACATCCCAACAGTCCTCACAATCATCGCATTTAATACAACCCTATAATATACCCCTTAAGCTGTCGACTGGATTACATCCAAGTCTCCTATCGGGTGCGTATAACTCAGGCAGTAAAGTGGTGTCGGCCCGTAATTATCCAAACTATACAGCGATCACATCTCTGAATATTCAGTCGTACCCCCCGTCCTCTTATTATACAATAAATGAAATGAATGCAAACTCACACCAAAGCCATCATTTGTCTCCACCATTGGCTCATCACAACCCTTATACCACTTCTCAATCAATTGTCAATTCGATTCCGACATCTCTTGGCTACAACTCATCCCTGACTACCGCTGAGTTGATGCCTCTCTCATCCCTTTCTGGACATTCCTATTGACAATAAATTTAGTTTTAATTATATTTCGACCAAATATTTAATTATCTATTTTTGAAACACTTTTAGATTATATTATATTTCAAATCAAATGAAAAACAATTATTTTATATCTTATAATAAAAACTGATTATAATATTCGATAATAATTATTGAAATACTATTTGTAAGCCTTTTTTTGAATAAAAATATCTTATATTATGAGAAATGCTTGGATTAACACAAAATTTCAATTAAAATGTCATTTCTTATGAATTGAATTTCAATATTTCAATATTTCTTATCTTTTTTTGATAACATTTCAGCAATTATTGAATAAATTAAATCTCTTGTGATTTAACTCACTTTCAATGAGTTATTTCAAAATTTAATTCATTTATATATTTGTTATATCACTTGAATTCACAAATTTTTAATCTTTTCATTAATTATTATTCAGCAAAAGTAGCACTTTTTGATCCCATGTCCTATTTCTGAGTATTTACTGAACTTTGAGATTCATTGTCAGACTGAGTGATGTATTCCCATCGGAGAGACTTCTGTCTTATTTCTCGGAACTAAAGTCTAATAATTAAGTCAAACAAATGACTCATAAGTCTATGAATTGACATAATTTTTAGATTGAAATCAAACTGAGATTAAGAACAGATTCGCAACTTTTTTGGTGAGAAAAGTCTTTTTGTATAAACGATCAAACGTTTCGATGTTTACATTTAAATCAAATCAAAGTCAAATAAAGTGACTTAAATGTTGATAGATCATTGATAGATGAAAATTGTCCGCTCAATTGATTTCCTTTTTTTGAGAACCGACACGAAATTCCAGAGACTTTTATAAACTGTTTTTGAGATACCAATCGGATCGGAATTTCTTAATATTAATTCTGAAACTAAACACAAACTGAAAAATATTTAAATTGACTTTTATTTGAGAATATCTGATATCAGAGAGAATTCGCATCGAAAAGCATTTCTGACTCTCTTTTGTGATTCAATTGAAATTAAGAGTCGACACAAACCCGGCGTCGAGTATATGATTAGTGCAACCAATGGATGAAAATCGAGTGAAATCTTATATTTGATATTTTATTGAATAATTTGATCCTGGGCTCAAAAATGGTTATTGCGCTCACGTCTCGAACTGAGTCTGACTTAAAGAAAATGATCTGAAATTCTGATCAGAATTTTGAACCGAAACAAAAAATTCTCTTTTGGATGAGACGGTTAGAGATAGTAAATCAACTAGGTTATACTATTTGAGACTTATTCTCTTCCCTTTGGGGAATAACTCCAAAAATAGGACTATTAATGTTTGCCTTAGAAGTGATAGTCATTTGGTCAGATGAGAGGGACATTCACTGATGCATATGACTGAGTGACTCAATGATCGTCAGCACTGACTGGCAGTCACTCCAAATGTTTGGCAGATCTTATCGGACACACAATAGAGAGCACCAGAAATAGCTTACGGTTTAAGAGAAGCGATGATCTCATCGTCTCATTGCTATCGAAAGCATACAAAATAACTGTCAGTTTTGGAGATTCTGTTAAAACTCTGTTTTGTTTCTTCTGTTCAATGAATAAACAATTCAACAAAAATGCGATAAAATTCAACAAATATTCTAATTTTGTTTTTGAAAAACTGATATCAATTTTCTGTAATACTTATACAAACAGTCAGTTATTTCACATAATATTTACGTTTATCTCCAAATATAACGATAATAAAGAGATAAATTGATTTTTAAATAAACTCAAGAAATTCATTAATCTTAGAAAATATCAGTTCATATATAGGACTCAATCATTAAAGAAATCTTTTTATACAATTTTTGAGAAAAATTTACTCTTTTTTTATTTCAAACAAATATTTATTTTCCATAAAAAATTTTTGATGAAAACTGAATGCAATCAAATCAAAGTTCAATCAAATAAATATTGAATTATTCGTAACTCAAGACAAGAAATTTAAGTATAAAAACTCAGAAAATTAAATGAAAATTATTTATGATTTCCATTCTTTGAATATTTTGTGAACAGAACCGAGAATTTCAGTGAAATTGAAGCAAAGGTTTTATCAAATTTTTTTTGTTCAACAATATAAATGTTTAGTCCTTGGAATCAAAGTTTGTTGTAATGGTTTTTAATGTAACGATTTCTTTGAAAAAAAATGTTATAAATTATATTAAGATATAAATTAAATATAATATAAACAATCAAAAGGATAAACATCTAAACAATTTTCAAATCAAATCTTTCTTTTTATGTACAAAAAAATGACTGAAAAGTCATCAAAAGCGACAAAAAATGATATTTAATGTAATTTACAAAAAATTATACAAAAATTTATAAATTAATTGTATTTCAAAAGATTCTAACATTAATTGAGATCTAAATATAAATTTGAACTTTAGGTCTAATCACTCGAGTCATAGTCCCGGTGGGTGTCGGCGTCACAACCGGTGCGACAATCGTCGGAATTGTTTGACCTATTGATGGACCGGCTTTTGGATAGGACTCAGCTTTCGATCGCAAAGAAGAGCCCATCGTTGGAGTCGAATGAGGGGATGGCGGCTGAGGGTATTGACTGTAAGGGGAGGCCTGAGCCGGACAGTGGCCTAAAGGCTGTTTAACAGCAGTGTTTGCAGAACTGGCGACACTGAAAACGGGAGCGACAAATGTCTTCTCTTCAAACCTGTCGTCTTCATGAGTATAATAAACTGCTCCCTGTTTTCGATAGAAGACAATTACCGCTATTATAACGAATATAAGCGAAAGTATTATAAAAACGGCTAAAATTAGTCCAATTTGTGGCTCAGAAGCAGTGAGTCTGAGCTGTACTCTGGGATCGGAACACCACTCGAGATCAAACTCATTCATCAAATGTAAATATTTTTCGGACAGTTGTGAAGGAGTCGAACACTTTATACATGACTTGAGTCGAGAGACTTCTTTTGACAATCGGTGGCACACATTGAAGTAAGGGGTCGGAGACGTATCGATCCAATCCATGGCTGGCATTATGTGACACCTATAGCACGACCAGGGATTGTCATTCCAATAGATAGCCTTCAGTTTTGACATAGAATTGATTTGAGTGAACAGACCATATCCTAACCCATAGATGTGATTATGAGAGAGGTCTAAGACTTGGAGATTAAGAAGTGGTGCCAATAGTTTGGCGCTTATGTTAACAAATCGATTGTGAGAGACATTCAATGAGACCAATGACTCCAAGTTATAAAACGAGGACTCAATCATTGTGTCGTCCAATGAGTTAAAAGTTAGCGACAAATGATTCAATTTCTTCAGCGGTTGAATCAAATACGCGATACTTGTGGTCGAGTCGATTAAATTGGGGTTAGAGTTGGCCTCGAGTTCTAGCAATGAGTCGGATAATGGCTCTAAAATTCTTGATTGAAATGAAGTAAATTTGTTGTTTGAAATGTCGAGTTTACTGATGGATGAGTTGCAAAAAGTACAGGAACTCATCGAATTGATTGGATTAGAGGACAAGTCCAACAAATCGAGTGCTTGAAGACCACTAAACGGATTGTCCATAAGCATAGAAAGTCTGTTCCCATTAAGTCTGAGATATTTTAGTTTCTGAAGTGAACAGAATTCATGAGACGTTAAATAAACGAATTGATTATCACTTAAGTCCAGATATGTTAGGTTTGGAAGTGCTTTATATACCAATGAATGAAGTTTTTCTAACAAACATTTCGAGAGATTCAATATCGAGAGGTTCCTAATGTCTTTGAAATCATCAGGGTGAATCTCTCTCAATGGGTTACGACTCAGGTCTAGTATTTCCAGTTTTTCCAATTTGTAGAAGAGTCGAGTCGACAGTTTCGTGAACTTATTTCCGGCCAATGAAAGGGACGTTAAATTTGTTAAATGACGGAACGCTGCGGACGGCGCTCGAGACAAGTGGTTGTCACTCAAGTCTAACACTAATAAGTTGTCCAAACGGTTGAAGTCACTGTCGATTACTATTGATATTGAATTATGGCTCAAATTCAAGAGCTTGAGAGCGGTTCCCGGCCAGAAGGATGAGTCACCGATGGCCGGTAGTTGGCTGTAAGTGATGTGAACTTCTTCTAAATCGTGTAATTCTAAGAAAATTCGGCCCAAATTGATATGATTTGGATTGGCTTTCGGTGCGCTTATGTTTAAAACCTATTATTTGATTAAATTTTTTTTAATTAAATATAAACTTTTGTTTCAAACCAATTGTCTGTTCAACAAGTCTAAGGATATGAGCCTCACTTGAATTCCTTTATCCATTTTATCGACCGGAATATCGGACAGATTGCCTCCAGAACACGTCACTCTCTTCCGGTTGAACTCATCTGCTGTGCACTCGCAGGGAGGGGAGGGACACCTTCCCGGCAATGAAGCTGAGAAAATTGGTGACCGCCGGCCCTCACATGAGGTTTGCAATAACACCAAATGCATAAGTAGTGAAATAAGACACCCGTTCGCCATCTCTTCCGGTCAATTGTTTGGACAAATAGTTTTGGATTTTCACTACATTTCCTTTTCTTGTTATTCAATATCTCTCTGAAAGGATTTGACAGAAAATCAAATCAATTATTGATTTGTTTGTCATTTTTCCCAATTATTTCTCATTATTTTGACACTAAATTAATTCTAATCCCAAATCTCTTATCAAAGACAAGAAGTAATAAGTTTTGCTTCAAATTAATCAAATACTTGCCATCGAAGCGAAAATAAGTGATTACTTCTCTTAATCTTATTTGAAATTAATTTTACATTTTTTTCAATTTTTGTGAAATATTTTATCAATTATTTTAATTGAAATATTATAATATGAAAAGATTGATGATGGTGATTTTTATTTAAAACTAATCAATTATTAAATTATTAAAGTCTTTTGTTTCAAATGTTAATATAGGCCTCAAACAAAAGTTTCATTTTTCAAATTATAATTATATTGGTCATTTGAATTTCAGTTTAATTAATGATCATGAACATATGACTCAGGGTAATTTGTACCCAACTTTTCTATTTTTCTATTATATCGGTTGAATAATTTGTATCAATTTTTAGCACACTTTCGAGACAATGCAGGGGTTTGGGGACCGGGATGTGACTTATCTTCACATTTTACTGATTAGTGAACCGACTCTGCGTTACGCCGGTTAAGGCTTCTCCAAGTTTAGGGCATTATATCATATAATGAGTCACTTCTTATTGATTTCTATGAGATTATCATTCAATGATTCAGCTCCGGGTGAATCACAATCAAATATTATTTCTGGAAACTTACTCTGGGTCATATTCATAACCAGCTTATCAAAATAACTGTCAATCGGCATTAAAATGGCTTTGCTTGCTCAACCAAACATGGTAAATTAATACTTCAATACATACTGATTGATACTCTCT
The DNA here is from genome assembly GCA_034700625.1 of Tectocepheus velatus. Taxonomy (NCBI): domain Eukaryota; kingdom Metazoa; phylum Arthropoda; class Arachnida; order Sarcoptiformes; family Tectocepheidae; genus Tectocepheus; species Tectocepheus velatus. The sequence continues at coordinate 6,853 of JAQIXV010000152.1, forward strand.
GAAAAAAATATACCTAGCTCATCTTACTTGACACACACATGCTGTGACTAAATTGAAGCTCAATTCATGCCTTCACTCCAAGTATGCAAATCGAGTGAATAGAGTATTCAATAGAGTATTATAAACACAAATTATATTTAATATTAACAATATTTACCATAAGATCGATAGGAAAGACATCCATATCCTTCAAATCTAATCAAAACAATATGTTTTTTGGTTTAATATTAACTCAATTAATCAATTCTCTTATATATCACTTATAGAAATATTTTTTCTTCAAAATATTTATACAATTTTCAGATTTAATAAAAATTTATTACAAAAACTTTTATTCTTGACATCGGTTTGACGTTTCGTGAAGAGAATGGAAAGCATTTTCTTATTTAAATATATTACACGATATTAGAAAAGTACAGAATATGTAATACAATAAGAATAAGAATTTATTGAATTGTCTTTTCTCTTGAAATGGGTTTTATATCATATAAACGATGTTCTCATTGGGTATTCGGTAAGTGCGCGGCGGTAGCGCCCACTCCGCTCTCGAGTAGTGAGTACTGCTAACCATTGCTTTCTGATGGGACAGCTGTCGTGTGCGCAATGACTCATTCAGATTCATTCCCGATCAAAATGATAACAAGTATTCACACCAAATATTTTTAAAACTATTCCGACAACGCTTTTTGTAGCCCTCACTCAACTCAAGTCTTTAGATTTATTACCGGAAAGTAGTGTTTAAATGAATTAATGAATGGATGGATGATGAACAAGGTTACAATACTAACCAGATCAAAATCGCTTAATGATCAATAATTTCGACAAAATACCTAGATAAATCCAAATAAATCTCTATATCAATCAAATAACAAATATGTTGATAAACTTTTAAACAATTGAAAATAGTCTAATCATTGATAGCTTTAGGATATGATATTTTTATTGCACACATTTTCAGCACAATATTCAATATTTTTAACTCTAAAATTGAGAATTTATCAACTTGCACAACTTATATAATTTATTGTAAGTCAAATTATAAAGTATAAAAGAGTCGGAAATATTTATCTCACATCATCTTGAATCCAAAAAATTGTCCAAGATTGTCCAAGCATGACAAACATGACAAATGGATGTACTGCTTGAATCATTCATTGAGATCATCATATCTACTATACTCTCAAAAGTATAAATTTCTTAACAAAATTAGTTTTTGTGAAAATGTCACAAATAAATGATATTTCAACTCAACAAACAAAAGGGGAGAAGTCTTCACTTGAAGGATGAACAAGCTCAGTCTCTCCAACTCCAGATATACTTAACATTCAAATATCACATACAACTAATTAATGCCATAAAATGATAATAAATAATATCATAAAATATAATAAGAGTGAGAATAAAAACATCGGATAAGAACTAATCTGACTATAAATAGAAAATTTAATCAATCATGTTTTCAATACCTTGATCATTGATGTCTTGAAATAACACATTAATGTATTTTTCACTATTGAATTGAATTTGAAAATTTTGTTGAATCCGATGTTGAAAATGATGTTAAATGGAGTTGAGTTGAGTCTTACTCCTAATGGGCTTATGTTTGAAGAAAAACTCATTTAAACTCAAAAATGAAAAACATATTTATTTATTAAAATAGATTTGAATACAGTCTGAAACTGAATAGAGAAGAGCTTAAAGAATAATAGATTGAAACTCTGAATGACTGGTCATTGCATTGCATTATATAAAAAGCATCAGTTGTTGGCTAAAAGTTTTATATAATACTCGGCTTAAAAACATCTGCGGTTTGCAGACAGCGATACACTTCCACTCTTCCACTCTTGAGGTTCAATACTGAGTGAGTCAATGATTGGCCTCCTCTGCGAAAATCAGTCACTTCTCGTCTTCTGTAGTCTGTAGTCGTCTGTAGTCATGCCTCATATGACTGCCTTATATCGCATAAAAACTTTTGATCCCTTCTTTTGAAACGCTTTCCTTTTTTTAACGACAATAACGTTCGTCACGTTTTTCAGTATGAATTCGGTCGGTCACCCCTCCCTCTCCTCGCGATCCCCCACTAGACATAGAGGAATTGATGGAGTATATCACCCTGGTTATAGCTGCCACCAATCGTTTTGGTTAAATGCTTTCATATTATTTTTTGAACCAAAAATCTGAATCTCCTATTGATTTGTGACTCACATATGAATGAATGCATGAATACTCGATATTAACCGTCATATCAATTAGAAATGGCCAAGGTCTTCACGCACGTGTGTGAAGGGAATGCCGTTTTTCAAAATTCTAGTTAAATCCCATTTCGATGTCTCCGTTTACGCTCTATTGAGAAGAAATGATTTAAAATTCAGTTTTGGTCAACATTTTGACTAAAGAAGGGTTTTATCGAGTTTTTCAAATAAGTCCTATTTTAAGATACCCTCCGTAATACCCCCTCCCTGGTCATGCTTGATATCAATAGATGTGTTTCAAAGGGCGAACAGTCTAACAGAGAATGTGTCAAATGAGGGACCAAATAGAGCGCCTGTTCTGTCACTTTTCTCTTCTGTTCACTACATTTGGTATTTCAAAGGAAAAAAATTTTTAGGTTTTCCTCTTCTTATGCCTCTTATGCACAAAAGCCATTTCCATCCGATTTTTTCAATAAAATTTTTGTTTGACTCTCTTTTGTCAAAAATTCTTTGTTTGGGAAATAACACGAAATTTCAGAATCAAAACCAAATCAAACACTTTTTAGTGGATAGCGTTCACTCAAATCAGTCTTTTCATTATTGATGTCGTTTTTGAGGCCAAATAAACTTCATATCAAATTCGCAAATGGAGTGAAATGTTTGAATTTTTATTGAAATTAATATGAGTTCAGAAAATATTTGATTTTTCCATTTTAGGCAAATATGTGGAAATGTTTTCAAAATTGATTTATATATCAGTTTGAATCAAATCGCTTGAAATTTATGCAAATTATATAAAAATGTTTTTTTTGAATCAAATCTTATAATCTTCTCTTTTAATTGAATTATACAAACAAATGATGAGATTTATGGTAATTTATCATTTATTCCATGAATATTTAAAAAAGTAACCAAGCAAGTTTTGGTTGTGTCGTACGAATGACAATAATACCAAATATCGATACAACCAGAGTTCAGAGATGTTGTTCAGTCACTGCAGTGAAGTCTTTTCACAGGATTACAGTCAAAGCCTGACTCTCTTTGGGAGTATTTTTGGGATATTATTTGATAAATGAAAGTCAAATCAATTTCTATGAGTTTGATATAAATAATAGAGTTATGACTTATTTCACACACAAACACATATTATGATTATATGTATTTGTATTTTAAATGATTTATCGGTAAACGAGTTCATTGTCCCAAAAATTTCTTGAAAATCGCTTCTTCTCTGCTTTCATCTCATGTCTAATGTCTAATATTTTGACGATTTTTTATCCATCAAATAGTAATGATGTCGTCTCTTGTCTTTCCTTAAAACCTTTTGATACTTAGTCGGAGGGCATACATATAAAAGGGATACTAAAATATTAACTCCAAGTCATTCATCGATTCTTTCATTTTATACAAATTTAACGAATAATTTAATTATTAATTCAATTAAAATGTTTGTCATAGAAATGGGTTTCTCTGCCGAGACTTTTTAACAGAGACTGAAAATCAATTTCTTTTCCAAAGGATTGGATATATATTAACGAAAATTATAGCATTATTTTCACTTGAGTTCATCGCTCAGTCAACTTCTCTGATAAGAAATTCCATTAAATTAAAACCAAATAACAATAAAATGACACAAATTTTGCGGAATATTTTCTGATAAGAAAACTAATGGACACAGAATTTACTCAACATTTAACACAAACACATAAATTATGCAATCAATAAAAGTTTTGCTCAATTGTCTCCCTCATTGTTAAAGCTTGTCATCAGTTCTTGTAATTTGTTTCTCCAGAAAAAAGCTAACGTCCAATCAGTTTCGTAATTCAATTGATCCGAATAGTGGTATATATTTTGTTTGATATCTAATTGTAAGTCAATTACCGGAAAAATTGAGAAAATCTTTTAAACATTTATCAAATGTTAATCATCTGAAGGTTTGCTAAAATGTCATGTCTTATGGTGTGCGCACAGACAGAGCTCTGATGGAAGAGTTTGTCAACTGTTATAAGTGGTGTTCTTCACTCCAACCATAACTCTCTTTGATTTATCACTGACTGGACTGAAAATACGGCACTCGAGTCAACTCAAGTCAAGAAAACTGTTGAAAAAATATTAATTTCTGAGACTTTTAGTGTCGGCTTTGGATTTATTTTTGTCAAATCGAAGGGAATTCCTATGATTTTGAATTGGAGTCAATTTATTACATTTTGAAGTGAAGACAGAAATGCAGGAAAAATGTCCAAACTTTGCATTTTTTAGTCGCCGTTGTAATTGATTTTCGTGTGAAACCAATTATGAGGCTATGATTTACTGGACTTTTCACACATTTTTTGCTGAGTTTAACACAAATTTAAGTCAATAGAAAACAGAGACTAATATTTGCTTTCATTTGTTACTTATTGTGACGAAAATTAGATAATATTTCACACTTTTGACGTTTTTATCATTTGTTTAAAAATCAATAGAAATTTTGTCCATTCATTCATTCAGTCTATTGATTGTGAATTTTCGGTTAATTAACGGCAAAAAATGAGTTTGTTGTCAACTATTAGAAAATTGTATTGTTTTGCATCCAATTGAGGAAATTATCCGAAAAATTATTCCCAAAGAGTTCTGTTTCTCATCAAAATTCAAACACAATTCTGTCAATGAATGCAATTATATCTTCTCATAAATTAAAGTCCATTGGAATAGTATCTGTTAGTTATCAATAATTAACATGCTCAATTATTGGGTTCAACGTTTGTTGAGCTCAATGAAAACCCAACGATTTTTTACGAATCAATTGATTTAATGAAAATCGATGACCATTGAGAAGATTGGTATGAATGGAAAGGGTCGCCCATTTAGCGCCTAATTATAGCTTTGGGTTCAATACAAACAGTAATTTACAGTTTATTCAATGCTGTGATTAATGGCAGATATTTTGTGTAAAAGTCAATTCATGGTAAAAGATAATGGATTGGAGTGTCTGTAGTGGAGGTCACGTTACAGATTGCGATCGCATTCGTGTCATTCATTTACATAAATATTATTTTATTTTTCTTTTTATATCTATTTATTTCTTTATTTGAGTTATGAGTTTACGTACCACTCAATGAACTTTGGGTTACGTTTGGCTCAAATCTCTTATCAATAGATTCCAATCAATTCTTGGTTTTCAGTGAAAAAATAGTTCACAAAAACTAATGAATTGAATTGAATTTGATTTGAAATATGATTTTCAAGCTTATGGTAGACTTATCAGTGAAGAGACAACTGTTTTATTTTGTGGTCTGAGTTATAAATCTCAAGAAAAACCTAAAGTTGAACCTCAGAGCAGTCAATATGATGTGCTCTTCATGAAAACAAAGAGCAGGTGTTCCCAAGAAATCTCTGTTTAATTCATTGTCTTTCGGCAAAAGTCATGAAATAGTGATAAAAAAAAGTCGATTCTGTCGATTATTATTAGATTTTCTGCTCTAATATATAATATTTCAAAATATTTCTTTGATTTTCCGCATTTTATTTGTGAGCCAAACATTAAATTAACAAATTTGAGACAAAAATATGTTTTGTGCCAATAGTTTCATCAGTGAATCTTTTTAGGAGAGGAAAACCCATTGTTTTAAGAGATGTTTTAGGGGTTGATATCCATAACAGAAGTTCACTGCATTTGCATAATTAAATTCTAGGTATTATTGACTTTCGCTCGAAGTAATTGATGTGAGGCTGGGGTGGAGTGCGAGTCCGCCAAAAGATGTACACATTTTTTGGAGGAAAACACCCAAAATATCATTAGTTTTTGTGGCTTAGAGTCTATGCGCCGAACAATTCAATCATAAATTAGATTCGCTATAAATAATAATTATTCAATACTTTAGTCTAAATCTGAGACTCAGACAGACTTACGTCGCTTTTTATAACACTTTTATTTATAATACAAAAAAGGAATATCCAGTCAGTCCTCCAGTCCTTCAATTCAATGGATTCAATCGATTATACCTTAAATAAAAAGGAATTATCAAATATATTGATATCAGTTGAGAGAAATCAAATTTTTTCAATGAATGTTTCACCTGGTAATTTATCTAGGATTGCATATCCAGAGCCCATTCCTGTGTATACCTCATGTAAATCACATAAAAGAAACTTATTTTTTGAATTACTTTCGAACTTCTATTATATTTTAGTATTAAAACACTTTTAATATTTAACGACAAATCACTCGAAAAGCGGCTTATTTTCTGTTGTAATCAATTCTGAATTAAATTTGTTTTTTTTGACTTTAGATTAGAAGTAATTAATCATTTCTTTTCATAGTTTGAAGACTCAAATAAATTATTGATTTAAAACAAAACTGTTTTCTATTTTTAAAATTTAATATTTTATTCAAAAAAAAAATCATTTAATATATAATATAAGCTATAATTATAAGTTAAGTAATACTCATATCATATAAGTTATACAAATTCTCGAATTAGTTTTTTTTGTAAAATTTATTTTTATATATATTTATGATTAGTATTAACTGAACAGCGAATCATTCAAATGAATAAATTCAATGAATTACGAGAAAAATATAATTAAATTCAATTAATTGCACAGATTTTTGGGGTTTTCGTTAATTTAAGACTAAGAGAGAGAAAGACTTACAAAAGAAATCAAATTATTTTTTAAATAATGATATTAACGTATATTAGGAAATAATATACAAATTATTGTCACTAAAAGTTTTGACTGAATTCCAGTTAAATATTGTTTTTTTTATTTTTTATGGTAAATATCTCATCGAAAGAGTAAAAGACTGTTCTCTTAAACCAAATGACATGAATATTATTCTGGGAATGAAAAAACAAATTCTGCGTCAAATCCAGTGCAGAGCCTATGTTTGGCACAAGTCGTTAATTTTAGAGTAATTTTTAGGACAGTTTTCACTCATTTGTATTTAAGGCAAATTCGTTGTGTTTTTTGTGGTTTCGTTTGTTTCCATTCAAATGTTTAGTCGACGCGAATAGACATTCACTGAAAATGAAGTTATGTTTTTGCAAACCATTTGTTAAAGAAGTCCTCAAATCGTTTATAAGTATAAGTGTTTGAACACAAAAAAAACACAAAATTGAGTCAAAATTTTTCAGTCATATTATCAAAAGAGGAGAAGAGTTTTGTCTCTGAGAGACAAAAAACAAATTATTAATTATTTTTTGTCAAAAAAGTTGAGATTATTTTGAGAACTAATGACGACATAAATTGTGTTATCACTGTTTTCCGCCATAAGTGGGGTTCTTGAATGTGGTGGTCGCCTGTTTGAAGATTGGATTCTCGCCCTAAAACATAACAAATCAAAGATATAATTAGCGCTAAACTCATTTAAATGTATAGTTTTGTGCCAAAGTAAAGCACGGGTACATACAGTGTCCCACTTAGCCATCATCCGTTCCTTTTCAAACTTAGCGAACTCTCTTCTGTCGTGAATTGTCGTCAATAGTTTCCAAATAAGAAGAAGAGCCAAACCTATCAAAACAATACCGACGATAACACCGATAACTATTGCCAAGACGTCGACCGGTTCGGGACAGTCCTTAGTGTTCTGTGCGATAACGTAAATGAGATCTTCGTTTTCGTCGTATTTATATTTGAATTGGAATTTGCAGTCGTCGTCGTCGATGAAGACACAGAGCTGTTCCCCTTCCTGTACGTCAAACTCAGACGTTCCGATTGGGTTAATGTTGCACTGATTGCACGCGTCTTCGTCTAACGGCCCGCTCTGATGGATACGGCACTGAACACACTCTTTGTAAGCCTCGCACTGAGACTTACAGGTCGGGCAGTCCTCACAATACTGTCCGGTGTACTGTTCCTCTCCCTGAGGCACGCACTTACACTGACCACATTCACATGTTCCCCTTCCGTTGCACTCTTTTTTAGTCTTCGGGTCAACACAATCGGCGTTAGACTTCTTGCAGCTGCAGTCTAACGCAGTGGGTCCGGTCCACTCGTCATTGCAGATACATTTACCGCAATCACATTTTCCGTGGTCGGGACCACTGCATACCTTTCCGTCATATCGATCACAACTGAAATTATCGCATTCGCAATACGTTCCGTACACTTCTTCAGGGGCTTCCCTTTTATAGCACTCGCATTGACCGCATCTGAAATATTTAGACAAAAACTTCTAATTTATAGCAATTCAAGGATCAAAATGTGGGGACAGACTCACCTGCACGCGCCTCTTCCTGAACATACTTTAGTGTCGTTGCCATTAATACAGGACTGTTCCTCTTCTGCAGGATTATTGTCTTTGGCGTCGCACTCACACCTTCTGCCATAAAAGTTGCCATAACAGGAACAGATACCGCATTCGTAAGTACCCTTTCCCTCACAGAAAGGGCTGTTCGGCTGTTCATTCCAAGGCTTCTCACAATCGCATTCACATATCATCTCTAAATTGATGATAAGGGCGTCATTCAGTCCGACCGGATATATACGTATTGTTTGATTCCATTCATTCGGATTCCTCGGACACGACGTCACCTCAATTTTGGCTTCAAATGTGACGCTATCCCCGACATGCAGTCCTTTACATATCTTTGTCTCTTCTTTTCTGCCGTTAAGACACGAAGAATAGTAAGTGATCTTCACGTGATCTGTGGCGTTGTCTTTGAGTTCTACAGAAGAAGTAATCTTCTGATACTCTTCTTGGATCAGATCCACGATATTTGACGAATCGTTTTCTAGTTTTCCTGCAGTCGAGCCTTCGATCAGAGGATTCTGTCCTTCAGCTAATTGACGGTAAATATTGACCTGATTCGCGGTGACGGCGAATATGACATTAACATGGTGCTCTTTCACCTTGTGATTTATTTGGCTGATGGACGGGTAGTCTTGAGTTGTACTCTCAGTGTAGAGCCCGGATCTGTCCAAATGACAATCTCCGTCGTTGGGTTTGACGATTCCGCCCAACTTTCCGTCTCCGGCGTAATGGAAACCCGAATCCGTGGAAAAGACTAACATTTTTCTTGACTTTTCTCTCCAACCGATTTCATTCTTGCAAACAATCGCTTGCATTATAGCGTCGAACCCACCCTCAGGTGCGTCCAAATTGCCGGATATTCGAGTGGCGGCCACTTTATTAACGAATTCACTCGAATCGGTGTCCAGTTTCATGTGATTCCTGAAACCATAGGGAGCGGCACAACCAGTGCAGGGCTCGTCTAGTCTGGGATGACATCAAAGTTAGTTAGAACTCTATTTAAAGGAATGATTTGAGGAAAGACATACTTTTCCCTAACAGTACTGACATAAGGCATGACTACCTTATCTACAAACGAGCCGAAGCCGAGTCTGAAATTGGAAGTGATTTTCCTCATATTAATAGCCAATTGGTTTCCGAGTTGAGCCAACTTTTCCTTATCGTCTTCCATGGACTTCGAGAGATCCATGAGATAGTAGAGGTCTACCGGATAGTCCAGTGCCTGCTTGAACTGTATGTGAACACTATACGGAAGGTTAGGCCTCAACTTCAAGTGAACTTCTTGTGGCCTCAATTGGATGGGTTCGCTATCTTCTGAGGTTTGGTTCGAGAGCTCATCGTTTTTGAGAGGAGTAAAAGAGGGACCCGGAAAGAAGATGGCGTCGTAACACCCGTGGTCTGAGAGACGATTTATGTAATCGCATCGATGGTAACTGAAGTTACCCCTCTTCATACACCATCCGCACTGAGGACTGGCTACTATACATTCACTACACGTCTCTTTGGAAGTGCAGGGATTGCTATTCAAGTCATCGCTTTTTACTGTTTTCAAACATAATTCAAACAATAATACAATCAATAAGTGATTGACAGACAATAGTATTGACGGAAATTGATTTCAATTGATTTCCTTTTTAACGGAAATTATAGTAATTTTTATGGGAATAAAGAGATAAGGAAAGGGATAAGGAAAGGGATGAGCACTTACTTTGAGATAATGTGGCAGTGATTAGGTATAACAATATGACTAATGTGTAGAATATATTCATTTTCGCTATAATTTGTTCGTCTAATGAGTTATTTATTATAATAATTATTAAATTTCAATCGATTTCATGAATTTATTTGATTCGATGAGAAAGGGTTACGAAGAATTGGAATCAGATTTCCTGTAATTTAATCAAATAAATAAAAATATGAATTAATTTCAACAAATTTTTTCTTCTTTTCTAAGAATTTAGTCGTTAAGTAAAGTTTATATCACCGGAAGTCTGATTGAGTCATAGAAAGAGTTGCCAAAAGCAAACCAAGAGTTTATGGGCACAGACTGTCTATGTGTTGGAAGTGTTGGATGGGTTGGTGTTCTTGTTTTGTTAGTTTTGAACAGCATTTGCATAATTTTCAGATAAAAAACGCTTTTCTAATCTCTAATCGTATTAATGAATGAATGAATGAATTTGGGGTCAAATCCAATAGAGTTCACAAAATATAACGAATAATAAAAATCTTTTAAAATTGGATTTCAATTCAATTCATTGAATATTCATTTGGTTTGAAAGACATTCAAATGTTTTTGTTTAGAGTTGTGTTTAGACGGCTTTCAAACACAAATTGCTTTCTCTTTCTCTAAACAAACCCAGAATTTCACAAAACTTTATTGAACTGAGTCTGGAAACTGACAGAGCGTTTAGGGACTGGAGGGGACCGGCATATGTGTGAGGGTTAAGGTTAATGTCTTATGGGCTTCAATAAAGTTAACGCCAACTGAAGACATAACCCAATCAGAAGAAAATCAGTTTTGAGTCCATAGTCTGGACTCAACTCTTTTGGTCAATGCTTTGGACAACACTTTTGAAGACTCTTAACAACAGTTTACAACACTTTAGACAACAGTTTAGTAGTGTTTTACGACAAAAGACAAGCAAAGAGTTTGAGCGAAAGTCTGCCAAAAATACATTTGAATTTGAGCCCAAACCTCAAAGTTTTAAAATAGTCTCCTTTCGTGACCCAAAGAATGGGGTCTTTACTTGTTTTCAAACAAAACTAATTTTCGGTCTATTTTTGTTGGATTTGATTAAAAATTTATTTAAAATTTTAATTAAAAACTTTATTAATTCAAAAATATTTTATGAAAATTAACTAAAAATTCCTTAACATTTGATATGAAAAACAAATATATTTAAATAAATATTGAATTTAATGTAAAAAGTGTTTGAAATTAAAGGCATTAATGAACGGAATATGAGTTTAATGAAGCGATTCATACGTTTCGTGCTTTAGTTGTGTTTGTTATCCGAAAAACTAATAAAACAATTATTAATTGAAGTTTACTTTTATGATAAAAGCTGTCATTTATTTCTTATAGAAATAATTTATTAAATAAAATATCCGGTCTATTGATTATTATGGCTTTCATAGCTTTCAGACAAATTGATCAAAAAATAAAAGAGTTTATCAAATATACCAAAAAAGTATCGAAACTATTAATGCTTTTTATGTTATTCTCATTAATATGTTTTGTAATGAAGTTTTCAAAAGAAAGGCTGAAAACAATTCGCGTATTAATTGATTAAAAATTTAATAATTAGTTAACAAATGCTTTGAAAACATTGAATTCAAACAATGATTTGATGAGAAAATTGATTAAACGTTTGTAATAAACAAAAACCAAATGAAAAAACATATGAAAAGTTTTTGAGTCAATACATACCAAACATTAAATATGAGATTCAATTGAATTGAGAGAAAAATTTTGACAAAAAAAAAATATTAAGGAGTTTATGGTTGGGATGAGTCAAACAGATGTTCAAAACATTACTAATTGCGTAAAACAGACAATAGTTTTGGTAAAAAAAGTCATTTCTGTTGACGAGTATTGATATTAATTAACAGAATTTCTAAATAAAATAATATTAAAACTAAAATAATTTGAATTAAATTAAATAAATTGTAAAATCAAATCATGAGGTCTGAGGTCTCCCTCTCTCTCTACACTCAAATCCAATTTGTTGTGAATCTTATGTTAAAAAGCAATAGATCTGAGAGTTAGTCGACTAATGGATATTTACTACAGTTTTTGAGGCGAACCCAAACACAGCCTCTAAAACAGGCCTTACTTTATATGGAGTGAGTCTTCAAAAGGGATACAAATCGCAAACTATGTCGAGCTCTGGAGGAGATCTTTGAACCACCAGTTGTCCAATCGTTCATCAGATGGTAGACTAGTCTCTGGAGAACCGTTTCTTTTCAGAAAAATCTGTGAAATGAAATATTTTGTCAGAAAATCCTTTTAAATGATTTTTCTCATCGATTCTTGACTTGACTTTTGATAAAAACATTTTTATCTTTTGTTTATTCACTTATTCTATGGTTGGACTCAATTATTATCAAATTTTATCACTGATTATGATATGAGAAAAATTGTTAATACATTTGTTTTGACGAAATTTAAGACAAAATTATTGGATTCCGTTAAACCAAAAATGAGTGGTATTTCTGCCGACTTGAGCGGTAAGTCCTCGCAATTGATTCAAATGACAAATCAATTTACTCATTGTCTGCAAAGCTATGCGAAAGCCGTACGGATCTGAAGAGATGAGTCTTCTTGAGGACAGTCTTCCGACTACTAATCCGTTTAAATTGTTTCACATTTGGTTCGATGAGATCAAGACTTGTGGCAAAGTTTATGAACCGAATGCCGTCTGTTTGGCCACAAGTGATAAGTAATGACTAAAAACTTATCTCAAGTTTTGTGTTATCAGTAAAAAAACAAAATTCAATGAAATGATTGCTTAGAAACGGGAGACCCTCAGCGAGAATGGTATTACTCAAAGGCTATGGAATGGAAGAGGGATTCAAAATATTTACTAACTATGAGAGCCGTAAGGGACAGGAAATGGTGATTAACTTTCATTAGAAGGCATTTCATAACATTTATTGACTGATTGCTATAATTTCAAGACTGAGAACCCGAACGCATCGCTTCTCTTCTATTGGGATGTCTTCAACAGACAGGTCCGCATTGAAGGGAAGGTCCAAAGAATATCTGACGAGGAATCAGTTCAATACTTCTGTCACAGACCCCGTGCGAGTCAATTGTCGGCCCGTATTAGCGAACAGAGTCGGGCAGTCGAGAGTCGCGACAAATTGGTTGAGCGATACAAAGAGGAAGGCCTCAAATTTCCAGAAGAAGTTCCCAAACCTGACTTTTGGGGCGGTTTTCGTATAATTCCAGAAGTGTTTGAGTTTTGGGTCGGAAAGACTGATAGACTTCACGACAGAATCAAATTCTTTAAATTGGGAGACAATGAGACGGCAGACGGAAAGCTCATCAAAATTGGAGAACAGGGATGGGTTTACCAGAGACTACAACCATAGGTGTAATCAAAATAAACTGAGAATTTGTTTTTTGAGTTCAAAAAAGTCAAAAATATTTATGGCTTTAATAATAAGACAATAAAATTATTATATTTTTCATATATATGTATAACAAATATTAATTCAATTGTTTTTTGTATTAATTTTAAGAATAATCATTAAAATCAGGAAAAATGTATTGCGATTTAATATCACCCGTTTGTGGATTGACTCCAGAGTTGGTGTCTTCGTTCGACTCATTAGTCGGGTTTCGGACCAACTGATCGGTGGCCGACTTATTGGTCACTCGCTGTCGAATGCGTTTAATCTGTTTTAGTCTTTGTACCCAATTGGAGACGTGCTGTGTCTGAGTAGTTGTGGCCGATTGGGCGCCGTTGTATACCATTGACCCCAACTGTGAAGACAATATATACAATCAATTGATTAAATATTTAATAACATTTAATTTGAATTACATTTGCGTGAAGTGCCAGTTGTCTGACAAAAACCGGGAGAGCGCTGTCCGAAAGCATTTGCGAATCGTAGTGTCCGATCAGATTCAAGAAATCTAAACAAAAATCAATAATTAAGGTCTCATTTGTGATAAAAAGAGTGATTAAAAAGTGATTACCGTCTTTCGCCTGAATCATAACTAAATTACTGTTATATTCAAAGGGAGTGATGACTACAATCGCTTGAATGAACTGTCCGTCGCCCTAATCATTGATATCAATTAGTTTTAGAAATAAATATTTAAAACAATTTGATTGAAAGGTATACCAGTGTTAAGACTGATTGAGTTAATCGAATAATTATTTGCTTTAATTGAGTCATACCTTAATAGTCGACATATTGACTGTCGATCCGCTCTCGTTGTAGACAATGCAGACGAAATCATTTCCGATGTGTTTCTTCTTGTTGTTACAGTTGGGGTCGGTATCCATTTTGGTTGGCATAAGAGTCGCCACATGAAAGATAACTTGGATGAGGTTGTCTTCCCACGAAATGGCATACTTTCCGTCCTGTCCTTTCACGTCAAGGCCTCCGACATAAGATACCTGAGTGTCGGCGTCTTCTAAACGAATCAATTTTCCCAATCCTTTGAGAAACTGAATGTAACGCAAAGAGCCGAAAGGGTTCGACCAAATGGCAGTCGTGTCCTTCGCCTGATCCGGTCCCACATAAAGGACTCCAATCTTATGGGTCTCGTATGGAGTGATTCGATCCAAATTCTTAAGCGAACGATCGATTGCCTCGTTTTTCGGCAAAACAATTGGTTTTGTTTTGTCGTGAGTTTCGAAGTCATAACTGCTTTTAATTTCAGGACATTTGTCGACAATCATAGAGTTGTAATACCACTGAAGAAATACAAATTTCGGACACAAACCACTCGACTTCGGGAATGAATACGAAGTATCAATTTCTTTGCTCGACCTTCGATTGATATTCTGCTGAACGGGACTCATCACAGATATGGTGTGCACTCTATCCCTGGGACCGGTCATAGTCTCGGCTTCATTCTTGATTTTAAGGGACAAACCGGGAGACTTCATATTTGGTGACTTTTCATTAGAATTGTCTCTCGATATAGGATTCCTTTGAGACGATAATTCGATATTCGACTCCAAATCATTACTTTTGAACTCTTTTCTATCTAAAAGTCTTTGTCTGATTGAAAAGTCAGACCTAATTCTACTGCCAAAAGACTGAGCCCTGGAAAGGCTAACCGGTTGGAAAGGACTGGTTCTCTGGGTGTTAACCAAAGGAGACTCAACCGGTTTGAAAGTATAGGGACTTTCGGCTCCGTTTTGATTATTCAACGGATTAATAGAACCATTGATTGAGTCCTCAATCATTGGACTTGAGTTCGCAGAGTTACCTCTTTTGAAGACATCGTTTTCCGATTCATTCATTTCAAAACTGTTTGTTTTGCTGTCGCTCTCCATCTGACTGTCCATCGATGGCTCAGATGACGGCTCACGTGTTCTGTTCGGTCGTAAAAGTGATGTCAAATCTGGCAATTCGTCCGGTGGTGACGATGAATAGGGGAAGTTCCCCAACGAGTTCTGCAAACGAGTTATCCATGAGCTGACACCAGTCGGCCGACGGATCAGTATCTCTGCCCATCCCTGACACCAACAGCTGCAGAGAGTGGTTGTGGGGAAAGTACTTCCTCTCTGTGAATGTGGTTTGAGGAAGGAGTCGTCGTAAGCACCAGATTGTAGTCGAGGCGGTTGACGGAACATATGTCCGATCTCTGACTGATGTCGTCTTCGCGAAGCACTACTGTCTGTAGAAGTGGTTGACTCCGATCTACTCTTAGATTCAAAGGATGACTGAAATACATCGCTATTCGTCTGAATGTCTTCAGTGAATGAGTCATTATTTTCGTCATTTCTGCACAAATTCAGACATTTTTCGCACAATCCGTTAGAGACGGCTCTCGAACCGCAACCACTCGTTGTTATTGTAATCAACTTATGGCCGACAATCCAGGTCTCACTCTTTGACCGATCGAGGAGTGGCTCAACCATTGGTGACTTGAGTGGAACGGTAGAGCATTGACCAAAAGTATAAGAGGCCAACATATCCATACAGGTCTCGACCAATTCGTGGCGGAACTCTTGAAATTCGCTGATATTCTCATTGATATTCGCCATTTGACTCGAATGATGGGACAGTTGGTTGTGTTGGGCTATTGAGTCACTGCTAAAGGAAAACGAAAAATGTGAATGCGATGAGTGGGGCGTTGAGGGCATAGGCGGAGGGGATGACTGCAACGAGAGGCGCGCCTCCAGTCTTTGGTTGCAATTCAAAAACCAAAACAAAACAAAAATAGAAACAAAAGAAAAACGAAAAATAAAATTAAAAACTAATTCTAAAAGAAAACAAAACAAAAAAAACAAATTTATGTAAAAATAAGTCTAACTTTTTGTGATTAATAGTCTGATCGGTATTCAAACTACTGCTCCGAAGTCGTTGTGCGTCAGAGTATGTGTTCGAGTGATTCAGTTCTTCTTGAATTACATTCGTTTGTAAACCCTTTTGACAAATAATATTTGGTTTAAGTTTGAAATATAGACAAACATTTGCATTACTTTAATAATAAACGGAACTATCGATTTACGGCACGGGAGTCGACATTTCAGGAACCAAATGGCGATCACTCTGTGCGCTAACGCAACAGTATATTCGTTGAATCTATAGATAATTCAAATTAATAAGTAATTCGACAAAAATTATATCAATTGATATATTACTTGAAAGGGTTGGTATAGGACAGAGCTATTGCGAAAACACTCATATACTGATCCATAGTAAAGCTCTGGTATAGTCGAGGCAGAAGTATAACGTCTGAAAATACATTAATCGTTAGTATTTTCAGTTTTGATAAAATAATAATTGAATTACTCGATAGAAATTCCAATTTTGGTATCGATAGGGGAACAGTAGCAGAAATTTTTGACAGACTTAGCAGTGTTTCCGGCAGACACTTAGTCATCGCATCTTGCATTTCGACCGCACAGATAGTTAAAGAGAGAATGCATTGACGCAAAACACTTGTCTTTCCAGAGACAGACACCAAACCGTTTTGCAAACAATTAATTATCTTTAACTGCTTTCAGAGAAAATGGGGTTAAAATAATTGCAATAAAATTTAATTTGAATACTTGTTGTCTGAATTTGAGTTCACTTTGATAGCCAACCATTGCTGAGAGCGAGGGGTAAACGAATGACTGGAAATCCGCTTTTGACAGCTTTTGATCGTTTGGGAGAATCAGTTTCGTTGGCATATCATTGGCGGCGATCTGTCGGACAATCAATTATTACAAATAATGCGTTAAATCATTGGAAGTACTCACTAGAGAGCACAGGGCATCACATAAGTCAATGGCAACCGAAGCACTTCCTGATAATATAATGGCTTTGTTTTTGAAGAATTTTGGCAAAGCATTCAATACTAGCTTAAGGACAGTCCAATCCCTTTCTTTGTTCAAACAATTAACTAAAACTTTAAACATATCCTGAAAGGAAAGGGTCCACAAATTGGTTGGATTCGTATTGACTGAATGTAATATTGGACTCGGAGGTGGAGACAACGGATTAGCCGTTTGTGGAGTAGTTGTGGCGCTTACGACTGGAGAGGCAGAGGTACTCGTGTTTGGACTCATTTGGTTTCTTTCGCAGACTATGAATAGACTGTGTTTTGGAGTATTTTTCGATTCTGACGTTCGACTAAAGACTCCTATTTGTCCGCTAGAGTTGGCTCTAATGCTCAACAAGAGGTCAAATATCTCCTGTTTCACAGCAGAACCAATTTGTCCGATACTTGGATTAAAGTCGACGCAGTTGTAGTGCGACGACAGATGACTAACAATTATTTTAAATGCCTGAATGGCTGTCAAACCGGGAATCGAGAATAATTTACTTTTGAATATAGCGATCAGTCCTTTGATCGCAATCTTTACGTCTATGCAATCGTTTTCACTGGTATTACCGCTTTTACTACCGGCGCTCAAACAGTTTGGATCAAAGGGTCGTTTGCAGACCTATTCGGTGGTAAACAACAATTAAGATCTAATTTATTGTTTTAAGTGATTGTGGTCTCACTCTATCGAGAATATCGAGTAAATCAAGACATCGTTTGGCACTATTGCTATCGTTAGCGAAATCTATGATCATTTGAACAGCTCTTTGGCGACAATTAACGTCCGATTCGTTTTCAATATTAGAAAAGTAAGGGATTATTATCCTCTCAAAAATGAGTTCCTGAAAATAATTTGTTTATTAAAATAGTATTAAATTAAAAAATATTTGTTAAAAATTTTGGGGAAGTTTCCAAAAAAGACAGATTTAGGAACAGATGAGTAAAAATCTATTTACTGTGAAATTGTTTTGATATCTTTTTTTTGAATTTCTATTACAAAAGTCTATTGAATTTAGTGCCAGAACTCAATGTATTGAATGAAATGAATGTTTAATTTGTTTTTATTTGAAAAACACTTCACTTAACATCTGATCATAGAATAAAGTGAATAACAGACAGAAAATGAATGAGTGCTAACCTCATGGATATACCGGTACTGTCGCACAAATTCACTCAAAATATCTAATGCTTGGATCCGTACGTAAGTCCTGTTTTCCCTTTTATAATAGGTTTCGATCAAATGTTTCAACGATTCGATCCAATGCTCTTTATTTGGATTTATAGACTGCGCCCTAAATTGGATCAGACGTCTGCCCGACTGTTCCTGAAACCCAAACAATCATTAAATTAAATTTTTCCACAAAAACAATAAACATATGAATTGAGTTATAAATAACTTCCGTACAGATCGTGAGAGCGAACACTTCTCCAGGATATTGAAGAGTCTGTTTGTGTCCCCAAAAAATTGTTTCTTGTCGTTGAGGTCTTCCACAGTATCTAAAAACTGATGGAATTTTTCATTGAATTCGAGACCAGAATTTTGAACACAGATCTCATAATTGGATACAATCTCTTCGCAAATGTCAAACATTAGATCCCACGTGTGATCACTCATTGTATTCCTCTGGTTATCAACTAAACAAATCAGAGACGACGAGACCTCCAGAGCAACCAATTGGTGTCTGCATTGAAGGACACTCTTGAAGGCGGGCAGTATTGCATTGGGAGTGTGTCTTATCGATTGAACCCTTGTCTGTTCCCATAGGAAAACGCTGATGAAATTTACGGCTCCGACCAATAGAGGGATGTCCTCGTGGTTTGTCTGATCGTTGAGTAGATATCTTAAAGTATCGACACACGAATGGCCCAAATGTGAGGCCAAAAGGTTTCGCATAATTTTTAGACAAATCTCATTAAACAAAGAAGTTTTGACTCCTTTACACAAAACGATAACAAAATGAGTCAAAGATATCGACGGAATCGTTGAGTGGCAGACAATAGCTTCGAATATCTGATAACAACAAATCAATTCTTCGTTTGCGGTCTTCGTTAGAGTATATGTCTTATCGATAATGTCTGCCATTGCCTTCTGATCCAAATACGAAGAATTATATTTAATAACATTTACTAAAAGAGTCAGATATTCGCCAACAGATCTCTGGAAGTGTTTTGCGATTTTGTCGAACCATTCAATCAGTAGAGGACCCACTTTAGTCTCAATACATTCGTTATTCTTTCCATTATCTGTGACTGCGATCAGGAGTTTGAGTCTTAGAGGTATGTCTTCATCGCTGCTGTCTTTTGTCGAAATCATATTCCAGAAGATTGGCCTCAAATCGATGAGTCTATCGGCGCGACCGCTGATCAAACACTGGTATAACTTCCAGACAATATGTCGGACATCTTTGGGTTGGTTTTCGTCCAATAGATCGGAGGTTTCGGTGAGAATATACTTAACTGAATAGTCGACTAAACGCTGACATTCAATGAGTTCCTCCAACTCTTTAATTGTCTTGAGTCTTGTATTGAGGGATGATTTTGTGGACAACTCGTTCTTCTGGTCGTTAGTCAACTCGTATTCAATCTGGAGTTCGTGTTTGGCTGAAGAGGTTTGAAGAGAAGTACCATTTTGGTGGTCATGGCTTTGCTGACAACCAGCGCCGACACAACTCTGAACTGGACTTACGTTTGACTTAAGGCCCAAAAACTTAATAATCTTCTCCACTCCCGAAGACATGATTTCATTGGTCTCTCTTTTCCTTCAATTTTTTTAATTTATTAATTAAATTATAAACTAATTAATTGATTGTCTCCTCATTTAGTAAATCAAATGCAAACAAAATCTAATTTTAATGAAATTGATATATAGTTTCGCTTAAATGTATGGCAAGTGATGTGAGTATGGATTGAATGCCTATTGAATGCCAATTGTATGCAATGTATGGCAACAGAGACTCAAATCAGATGTTTCTCAAAACGAAATCACATGAAAATTACGTCCAATAAATTTATTTTGAATCCCTTTTTTTCAATTTGTTTTATTTTTTACCTTGATGCTATTTTTTCATGCCAATGTATTCCACGTTTTTATTGATTTTTTTAGTTTAGGAAATGTTTGAATATGTGTGATGTGACCTTGCTTACTTTTCCAGATTATTAATGTTTGTAATTATCAAATAGAAATAAATCATTATCTAGATCATTTATTTCATGATTTGATTTGAATTAAGTATTTTTCATCAGCTATTAAGTTTATCTTGTTTAAAATCTTGGGCTCATCCTTGTTTACACCAATAAATGATAGTTGAGTTTCTAAAAATATAAACTAAAGAAAATGTTTTCAATTAATTTCGGTAAACAACTGGGAATTGAAGTCTCATTTCGAAGGTTTACATCATTTTATTTGATGTTAAGTTTGTTTTTAATCAAAACTCTAAAACCTTTCGGGAATTTCCAATTTGTTTCAAATTGACTCAAATAAAGTGAATAACTTTTTAACTCGGATTAACTCAGATTTGGAAAATACCAATTTGTAGATAACCTTTAAGAACAAAACTTATCTATCAATTGTCTCTCTCACACACTTTATCACAGACTTGAGAGTTGAGACTAAAATAGACTTAAGGGGTAATCAATTGGTTATCTCTTTGTCAAACACTTTTGGTTTCTAAGAATTTTCGTGAATTTGAGTTCATGTCATGCCTTGAACTTCACAAATCTCTTCGATAAGATTTATTTGATTAAGATTTTCAACTTTTCTTTGAAAAATACGGAAATTAGAGCCAAGAATGAAATCTGAAGGTTTAAAGTCTGAATATCAGACTCTTTTAAAAACTAAAAGTATTGAAAATCCCATGAAATGTATAAATGACTTGGAGTCAAATTTGGTCTTATTCTTGATTTTAACTAAACGTTGATTTCACGCTATTTTCTAAAAACCAATTTTGAATGTAGGAGTGGAATGGAAAGGGGTCTCAATTTACTTATTAATTCATAAGTCGAAACAGTTATGCAAAACGTGACTATTATTGAAAATAATCGACTGATTCTCAAAAGTTTTCATTTGATTTAACATATTGTGTGTCAGATCTATGAGATCCTGACATGCATTCCGTGCAAACCTATTGAAATATATAAGAGTTATATAAAAACTGTTTAAATGTCCGAACAAACCGACAAAAGAGTAATTTATTAGATTTTATTCAATTCTCATTATAAATGGATAGTTGCTAAGAGCAGAGCACAGGTCACGCCAAACAAATCCCAGGAGAGTGTCACACAATCTGGTATTCAATTGAAATAAACTCGATTTCGTGTTTTTTCAAACTTTTCAAATGGTTTTCTTGAAATTAGCTGCAAATGGTCCAAAAACATGCACTGAGGGGAAGGGATGCACATCTCTCTCTCTCTCTCTCTCAGCTCAGAGCCCAGAAACGTTATCTAACAGTAGAATCGGTTGAAGAGGTGACCGATTTGATTGAATCATAGCTTTTGGGACTAAACGATAATACTATTTGTGCGCCAATTCAAGTCATGTTAAGTTAGGTTTTGGTAATAATTTTAAGTATTTGTTGAAAAGTAGGCCAAAACATGTCTGAAAAAGTCATTGACAGCAATACTGAAGGGCGTAATGAAAATAATTCCTAATAACACTGTTTCTGGAGAAATGATGTGAAGTGATGTCAGACCTCTGTTTCCGAATAAATTTTCATTCATTCAAAATTGATTTCAATGCCAGAGAGATGTTTACCACAATTTACAGCTAACACTACCTGAGCTCTCCAGCACTCGTCAAACGGGTTTAAGCGAACCAAACGACGCACTTCTATATCATTGCCACAAATGATCGCCAATTAGTTTAGTGTTTGCCATAAGAATAGCGCCAGAGTTATACCATAGTTATGCACAGGTGTGTGCTCTTTATCTGCAGCAGTTGAGCCCTGACACTCCACACGAGCAATACAAGCTAGATACAATACCAACAAACTTGAAAACTCTTCTAAACAATTGGAAATCACTGTTTATTAAAATCCTTTTTTAATTGAATTTTTGTTTAGATTCATAAGTTTTTTGAAGTTTTTATTAAAACTGTTTTTATTAGATATTTATGAAAATTAAAGTTTTTCATAGTTTGTGATTCCTGTGGTCTGTTTCCTGTCGTGTTATTCATCGGAATAAGTGATTGTATTAAAAAGTGTGGAATAGTTTTCAAATGAATCACAATTTTGTTTTGTGTTTTAAACATTGATTGCCATTTCGTGTCGACTCATCCTTTAATAAAATATTGGAAATAATTTTAATTAAAACTATGGATAGGAGTAATTCATTCGGGTGTTTGAAATACACACTTCTTTCATTCAACTTGATGGGTATGGGTGTGGGTATCGCGGGTTTCATAACAGGACTGGCCCGACCCGATATTCTAATGGCCAATGAAGTGAGTGGCGCCCAATTGACTGTAATATCAATTTTCTTGCTGTTCATCGCATTCATCGGTTTTGTTGGCGCTCTTCGCGAACACTTCTATCTGTTAATGATTTATGGAGTCTTCATATTATTGTCTTTCCTTTTGAGAATCTTATGGTTAGTAACCTCTTATTGGCACAGAGGAGAGACATTCATTTTGGACGCCAATATCGCAACATCTATCATGTCTTCAATTATCAAGCTATTGATCATGGTCTTTGCCTTTCTCGAAGCCCATGCCATCAGAAGAAATGTCATTTTAGACGAAAAAACCAAAAAGAAGAATAAAAACGTTAAATACGTTGACGTCAAGAATCCGGCATAAGATCCAAATTCTTGTATTTATTTTACAAATATTTGGCATTAATTCTATTTTTTTAGCTAAAAATTATACCAAATTTTGATTTGAGTGTCAAATAAACAATTGTTTAACACAAGTGTTCAATGAGGGACAGGATGTCCTCCAAATGGATTGCTTTTTAGGAATGTATGGGAATGTCATTAATATTTGTTATAGTTTTGTGTGAAGTGAAGGGAAAGTTTAAATTAAAAAAATATTGGACCCCTTCCCTTACGTTCACTTATTTATTCATATGATTGACGACAAAATTATATGAATTTTGATTTAATTGATGTTAAATGATATGAATTAATGAATTTCTTAAATTTTGTGCAAATTTTATTCAGAGGAAGAATTTTTAATGTTTTCATTTAATGAGAGTTTAAAAACTTTTTGTGAATTTTTGATGTTTTTCGTTATTTTATTCATAAAGAAATAAAATCCTTTGTTTTAACTGAATATTCATTTTTTGTTCATTTTTTCAATATTTCATAAAAACCACAAATTATTTAATTTTTTTATAGACTGACAGATGAATGGTTGACATAATTGCGGAAAAGAATCGGATTTTTTTGCATACATTTTGAGAACTAATGACTTGAGGAAAGACTTTCAAAAATTTTCAAGGATTTGATTACTCTATAAGAAACTTATCGCAAATTAGTAATGAAAAGCATTTTTCTTATGTCAGACAAACCTTTGGTCTATCGCTAAAAAATATAATTAGATTTTTTCAGTCAAAGGATCGGATTTCTATATAAACTTATTTTTCTTATTATTTTCCTCTACTTTTTGCCTCAACTTTTCATTTGATTGGATTTTTGTTGAGTTTTGTCTTAAGTCTCAGACATTCAATTTTGAAATAACAAGGTAAGATTCTATCAAATAATATGTTTTATTGTTTTTATTATCCAGTCAACCAAGCCATTTTAAATTGAGCAAGCGTATCTGATTAAAAAATTATAGTTTATAACTTTAAATTCATTTTAAAATAAAACACCACTTATTAAATTGAACAAATTGCCAAGAATTGATTTAATTGAATGATTAGATTGACCTCTTCTAATTTTTTCATTATTTTCTGTTGAGAACCAAGTTTAAATCATTTTAAAATCGAATGCTTTTATTTATTGATTACAAATATAATTAAAAATCCAGATTTAAATTTGTATTGAATTGTGGAACAGGTGAGAGAAAACCCTTTTGTGTTATTGAAAATTAAAAGTTTAACTAGGTGGTTACTAAAACGTGGTTTTATTTTTTTCTCTCTCTCTCTCTCTCTCTCTTAAGTTTGTCAATCAATTAGCAAAATCATGAATTCATGAGAAATGCGGTTAACTTAAAGGCAAACCCAACGAAACATCATTTGCTTTGAGAGTAATTAGATTTTTATTTACCTTTAATTTTAATTAAATTCTTGTGAAAACATATATTCTTGTAAAATATAGTCATTAGAAATTGGAAACCACTTCATCTGTGATATTTATTTTTGTTGATTTGAATTATGCAAGATAAATCTTATAATGATTGAGTTGAAATAAGAAGAAAACTGACCATGGCAATTGGTTTATTCAGATATATGGCATCAAAACGTTGAAAATTGATTGAAAATCTGTGAATAACCTATTTTTAGCTGAATTTTTATAATCCTTAGTTTGAATGAGACATTCATTTATCAAATATTTTAATCATAACTCAGAGCTCATTGACATCTAATTTGAATTTTATGCTCCCTTTTAGTTGAATCACTACTTATTAAAGTATCTGTTATTCAAACGATTAGTTGTTTTTGTTATTTATTTTCAAAAATTTTATTTTAATTAGTTATGAAAAATCAGACGAATATAATATGAAAATAAAAATATAATCTGGGAATAGATTGGATGTCAATAACACATTTTAATAGAACCAAACATTCAGTTCAGGTCAACAAGAAATCTCATTTTAAGGGTCATTCAGTTTTGACAAAATTTTATTTGAAATCTAATTAATATCTCTTTTGAGGAGAAAAATAATTTAATTAGAAATCGCTTTCAAAAAGTGTGAAAACATTTTTTCCCAAAAGTGAAAAATGGGTCAACTCTTCAAAACTATTCAAACAATTTTTTCTCCCATTTGTTTAAACAGAAAATCTATGAATAAACTGAATAACTATTATATCTTTGATGTAATTTATTCAACTGATGTACGAATTATTTGAAAATTCAATTCAATTTTGTCTTCAAATGGTTTTTCTGTCGGAACAAAAAATATTTATAATTTCCGGTTTAGTTAGGGTTTTGAACCCCATTTCACTGTCTATTAAACTGAAATTCAATCGGAAAAAATGTTTTTACACATTGACCTCAATCTGTGAATATATTGTCATTAATTTGAAGCTATTATATAATTAAACCGTTCGACACAGCAGTCAAATACAGGCTCTGATTAAAGCCCTTTCCAATAGAGAGTATGATTGAAGACGAATGTATGGCAGCACTGGATCTCATGGTATGAATTGTGTGTCCAATTCTGTCCCGTTATTCATAGTGTTCATAGACTATCAAATGAGTGGTTCTCTGCATAGACTCGTATACAGAAGAGCACAGCCTTAGAGTTAGGAATCAATAAAAAGATGGAAACACTCTGAGCGCTAGTGGTGTTTGGCATGGGATCAACTCTTATGCAATACTAACAAATAGTAAATAATATTCGAGTGAAACGACAAAAACAAATATTGAAAATGCAATTAATATTCAGTTCCGCAAAAATATTGAGAATTGAATTCATTAAAGATATTATGACTGAAAGCAAAATTATTTCCCAAATTATTTGATAGCAATTGGGAAAGAAATTGTGATGTAGTGCTAAAGTAGTGCTCAAAAAAAACTGTTTGACTAATCAATGGGCGAAAGAATGAGAGTATTCAGTGATTCAGTCGTTAGAAAGCTATGTCTTCAGTAAAGTATAAATATATTCTGATTTTTATAAATGTGATCGTTATTATCCTGAGTATACTTGTGCTGGTGTTTGTCCATCAGACTGATAATGAAGATCTAATTGAGAAAGTGCTGATAGCTGTGGCATTAGTGGCCTATTGCCTATCGATTATTGGCTCCATTGCTGTGGGATTAGAAAATTTATGCATTTTATGGTCGTATGCATTGGCTCTGTCCCTCATATTCATCGGTTCCGGAGTTTTTCTCGTCTACAACACTCTCGACGGACTCCTTAGGGATGAGGAACAGTTGATTACTTTCATGCGATCCTTACTCTTGGCAGTGATCGGCATCTCATCGATCCAAGTATTGGCTGCATATTATCTCATCTATCAAATAGTTATGGAGAGACGAATCAATCGATACAATCAGTACAGACTGACCACAGCTCTCAATATTGATGAACTCTGATTGAAAAAACTTGTTTTAGTCTTTAATAGTCTCAGAATTATTCAAATGTTTTTAACATAACTTATGAATAATTTAATGTCTTTTGGAATATATCTCTATTTTATTTGAAGATTAATCGATGTATTCCTCGAATACTGAATTATAGTCTAATATTATTGATATAATGTTTGCTTTGAGTCAAAGATATATAAACATAGGTCTGAG
The DNA here is from genome assembly GCA_034700625.1 of Tectocepheus velatus. Lineage (NCBI taxonomy): Eukaryota > Metazoa > Arthropoda > Arachnida > Sarcoptiformes > Tectocepheidae > Tectocepheus > Tectocepheus velatus. Next base: position 33,683 of record JAQIXV010000152.1, read on the forward strand.
TCGAAGTCACGCAAAAAATTATAAAAAATAGTAAAAAACAAAAAATTACTTTTCGTTCATTAAATTTGAGCCAATCGTCAGTATCTGAGAGTCTTTGCTATAACTTTATAACTGTTCTCATGAGTGGAATACGAGAAATACATTTAAATAATTTGAATGAAAAAATGTTTTATTCATAATATCTTTGTTCAAAATTTTTAGGTTTAGTTTTGAGTAAATAATAATTTAAACAAAATTCTGAAAATTCAACCGAAATTCTCATTGAATTTATTTCTCCGAAAAACCAGAGATAATAAGGAAGTCCTCGAAATATAATTGTGAATAAATGAGGGAAAGGAGGAGAAGGAGAAGAAAGTATACAAATAAACAAATCGATGCAAAAGTCAATGATTGGGAAGAGTACCGGCAGTAAGAGTCTGATTGTTATTCTGTCTATTATTTTGTTGATATTTGCGGTGACGGACCTCTTCCTGACAGCAATCGTCGGACACCAAATCCTTTTGGTTGCAAATGTCGACACATTTTTAATATATATTTATTCATTGATTTTAATTATTGAAGTGATTGTCGCACTTCTTGTCATAACATTTGAAATATTTTATTCAAAAACATTTTATTTGAAAATTTTATTGAGTTTTTTGGCCATAATTTCAATTATTTTGAAATTTGTTTCACAAATTAATGTCATAATTGGTTCAAACATTACTTTATTTGTAACTTTTGTTGAGTTTATTCTAATTTTATTGATTTTAGTGCCCAATAGAGTCAGAAATAAATTCAATTTTTATATTTGTTGTTAAATAACTGAAAATTAACGCAATTTTATGAACTGAACAAAAAGTATATTTGCCTTCAAATTATCGAATAGTTTATAAATATTTACTATATTTAAGTGATTTTGTGATTGTATTGGAATTATATGAATATATTATAAGAATTATATAAAAAATATATATAAAAAATATATGACGTGAATAAATTTGAATAAAATTTTTGTTTATTTGTTTGAAGTGTTAATATCTTGGAATATCTTTTCCAGACATCAAAATGAATAAAAAATCAATAAAAATATTATTTGTTTTGTTTTTCTCTCAAAAGTTAATTATGGGAAAAAAATTATCGAAAATACAAAAACAAGATTAGATTTGATATGTTTTTCATTAATTTTGAAGTTCAAAACCATTTGAATAATGATTTGATTTTCTCATTGATTTTATTTCAAAGATCAGATGAAAAATTATGATTTCATTTTGATTTTATGTGAGGATTGACTTCCAGACAAAAGATTGATTACTTGAGCCGTCATTTAATCTTTGTTTCCAATCAATCAAAGCTTTTTATCACTGAATCCGTATATAACTGAAACAATTTGTCAAAAATTCAATTGAATTGAATTGAAGTTTAGTGTTTGTTTTTTTGCAGGACTCCACCCGCTTAGTAACCGTATCAATGAGCATGGACAACTGCTACACTGGACTGTGCTCTTGTCAAAACAAGAAGTCCTGAAAATTCAATAAAAGTTGTGTTGAGACACAATTTCTTTGTATTTCAATTCAATTTAATCTAAAGTAGAGTTCATTTAACTCCAGAATATTCTCAACAATTCTGAGCTTTTAATGCAAAACCGTTTTCATAATAGAATTTGAGTTATTTGAGAGTCTTTTGAATATTTTTTTTCAATTTTATTCTTTTGATTTAAAATTTATTTCAAAAATCTATTTAAAATTTTCAACGAATAGTAAACCAATGAATGTATAATACATACAAAGTTTGAAAATTGAAAATTCAATACAGACTTAGTTTAAAACTGTTTTGAATATTAAATAAATGATTAAATGTTTGACTCATTGCATGATATTTAATATTTATTTATAACATCGATATCATGTTTTCTGAGAATAAAAATAAGAATTTATTTGCTCTTACCTTAATAAACTATTACCTAGACCAAATGTTATTGACATTTTATACCCAAGCATAAACTTTTGGTTTGGTAACTTCCCATGTTGTTGAATTAGGTGAAACGGGATTCGGTAATTTGGAACTTAACCTTTGGTTTAACTTCAGTTCAAATCGATTGTAAATTAATTCAAATGAGAGGACAATAAAACTGATTACAAGACTCATTGCGTACAAAATAATTATACTAATCATTGATTGAAAATTAAAGTCTTTGTATTCGTAAAGATTATCGTTAATAGTAATCGAGGATTCTTTTATATTCGTCATATCATAGATTGCCTTGTTCCAAATTGAGTATAACCCAGATTCTCTTGATATAATAATTCTAAATAACAGAATGATATTAAATAATATAAAATATAAAAATAATATTTTATTTGTCTTACACTTCATCCAAACGTTTTAATAAAGATTTATTGATATCTCGTTTAACCGGAATGAAAAAGGGCATATACCCGCCCCCATCTTCGGAGACATGTATTTGTTCTAGTAAATCTTTATCTGAGTACATGTTTGAAAACCATTTGATGATGTGATGGAGAGCCACTTTCTTCCTAATGAGCGCACTTTTGCCTGATTTGAGTCTATCATAAATTGAGCGAGGATTCCCCTGTACTAATTCTCCAAGGTCTATTTTTTCAGATAATCTGCTATTAAAATTAACTGCCATGGCTGACTCATTGGATATGGCGAATTGACGGAGAGGACAATCAGTAAAAGCAATTATCTGGACATCAGATTTTTTGTAGAGGTCTTCCCATCCCTCGATTTTCTCGTAAGGAATGACTGAAATAATTTTGTCGAAAAACTGAGCACTGAAATCGATGGACAGTATAAGGGCTGCCATTAGCCAACCGGACAACAGAAACCTTTGACTCAGTCTTCCATTTATGCAATATTTTGGTATATCTTTCGAGAAAAGTATCACAAAATAACTCCAAAAGACTCTCAAATATTGATTGATTCGATAGTTTGCAAGTGTAGTGATAATCGACAAAATAATTATTGAGATTAATATTGAAACCCAAATGTGACGATCAAAAGATTGGAGGTATCTGAATGCCTCAAGATCACCTAGTTCAATTTTATAGGCAACATTTCCCAGTTCATAATAGTCAACATTCGCCGAATGTTTGAATCCGAGTCCTATTTTACCGAAAGACTGCTCGTAATAGACCAGTTGAGAGGCTGTGGTGGTCATCATCGTTATTTGTGCTGGGTCCTTCGACAAGCCATCAATAACCTCACGAAGACCTAAAGGTGGAATTTTCAATCTAATTCTTCATAATTAAAATTTAATCCAAACATTAATTAAATTAATTGTTTTGAATAATATTCTTATTTATTACAAAGACTTCTCTCTTTTAATGAATTCTCTGACAATGGAGACCACGGGTCCGCATAGAAGTAGTCCTCGATTTGAATTATAAATATCAATGTATGGTCTCTCGATTATTGGCCGAACAGAAATCTCCTTGGTTAGATTCTGTTCGTTTGATAAATAATTTGATAGACCAATTTTAAATGGGATACAGTTAATCAACAATTTCCAAAAATGAATCATGTTAAACACAATTTGCCTCAACTATAAAAATTCTCAATTATCCTGATAGAACTTAACTAAAAACTGTATGTGGTAACTAAAAATGAGATAACTGTACCACATGTCAATTTTCACAAATGTTAATTTGCTTCTTTTGTTATCTTGAAATATTGAAAGATCTAGGTTCAAGATCGATAATAAATATGGTAATATTGATTAGTGTTTTTGCAACTTGTTATTCAACTTTTTGATATCTTTTAGAAAACAAAATCTTGCCAGCTTAGATTTTTCCAGGTTCTAATATATTTTCCAATAAAAAAATCCATAATTATTATTATGTTTAATTAATTATTAATTATGTTTTTGTTTATTATAAGTTATCATTATAACAAAAGCATCATTTTGAAAGCATTTTCAAATTTCATCTTGAACTTAAAAGCCAATTTTCTATAGCACCTTGTTTCCAATGAAAACCCTATCTTGAGCATCTCTGTAATCCTATCATTAAACATAAAGAGGAAAACTTTATTCAAACGGAAAAATATATTTTAATATAGTGTACGACAATCTAAACAATTGCGAAATCAATTTCTCATTCAATACTTTCTTTAATTTATAAAAATTATTGATTAATAGGAATAAAATCGATCGATAAAACGCTTACCTGTAGTATGTCTGAAGTAATGTCAGGTTATTGTACTCTGGACTCAATTGGAGTGCATTTTAATGGTAATGAAAATTGATTCACAATATCATTGTTTTAGTGCTTCCAATCATAAAGACTGAAAACGTGCGGACAGACAGTCAATTATTATAGTTGTATATCAGGAATACTAACTGTTTTGCCAACAGTTAGAGTTCAATATCATGTGTCGAAATGTTATCCGTCCCTAAAATTCTCATTAATAATAGGAATGAAAAATTATATTCTGAATAATTATCATAAATGCGTTAATTTGGGAATTGACTCCAAACTCAAGAGTTGACCACAAACTTTGAATCGGTCTCTCCGTTTGGTTTACAGTTATTCCGCCCAAAAATTTTATCGAAAAGGGCATCGATTTTGTAATTCAATGAAATGTTGAGTTTTTGTCTACAGTTTTGTCGAGCAAACGATTGAAACAATTTGTGAAATATGTTTCCTCTTGTGATCCAAAGTGTTTTTATTTTATTGAATTTAATTTCATTTCTTTTGGGTGTCATTAGTATTATATCACTTTTATTAGTTCCAGAAGAATACGAATCAAGTGATTTGCAAATAAGAAATCTATTGATTTATACGATTCTATTCGTAATTGTGGCCAAAATAGGAATCATTGGCTCCTATTTCATGTGTAAACTCTGTCTGATTATCTACACAACTATTATGGTCTTATTTATTGGCTTCAATTATTTAAGCTGGTTACATAATTATTTTCCTGCCCAAGCCTGGTTCCAGGCTCCAATGGAATTCATCCTGTTAACTTCGATTTTCGATCTGGTTGAATTGGTTTGTGCTCTTTATCTTATTTGTGTCATTAGAAAAGAACAGCTGAAGACCAAAATAACTCCATTGAAATCAATTGAAACACTCGACTAATTGGATACCATTTTAGAGGATAAGTGGTTGAAGAGATTCCCATTACGGAAATGTTAAGGAATTACCGGAACTTTACTCAAAAATAATATAATCTTTAAATTCTTTTTTAAAGATAATAACTTATTCTGTAATCGGATTCCAAACAAAATACTTTTGAAATCCGCTTAAAATAATTTTTTTTGTTTTTTGTAAAAATAACATAACATAACAAAGACTGGTATGAACTGCAATGAACTGGATTCTATTTAATAGATCAATTCTGATTCATTCTACAACTTTTTTATTCAATTAACTTTTTTTTCGAGGAATCGTAAGAATCTATTGTTTTTACTAAAGATTTTGAATAATTTAATGCAATTTAATGTCATTTGAATATTGAATAAAAAGTATTAAATGTTTACATTTGAATAAAACAATTAAATTATTTTACTTTAAATCAAATTCAAGTTATTGTTCACAAGTTATCGTTTGGAGTTCAATGTCTTTGTTGTTACTGTTTCTGATATTTCTAACATTTTCTTCACAGGGATCCGGAATTTCCTGCATTTGATCTTTCATTAGGAATATTCTTATAATTCTCATTAAATGAGTCCTCAATTCTTTCTTTCCTAAGGAACCGCCGGCAATGACCGTTAGGGCCAAAGTCACGGCTATCGATATGATGGCCCAATCAGGTAACGGTCCCGAACTCTTTCCGAACATCATTCCTATCGTTTTGATAAATAATTAAAACTTCAATTAACAAGATTTTCATTTTGCGAACCCATTCCCCGAAGACATTTGCCATTGATTTTGCGACCAGCATTGCACTGACAGCGACCAAAAATGCACGACGAGTGGGTGAACCTCATCAGACATTCCTCATTCATTTGACAATAAAAGGTTCGGCCTATCGATCAATAAATTAAGTAAAAGTTTTTCTGGAAATGTCTTTTTACAAACATTTATATTGTGTTTGCATTGAAGTCACATCACATTCACAAGTATTGAAAGATGGATCACAAACGCTGTGTTTAGCGGAACAGTCCTCATGTGATGAACAGTTTTGGTTCAGATTCATATCTAATCGTATTTGTCTCAAATCAATCGATCCATTAAATGAGTCAATACTTACCCAAAACTTTATTCTGTTGATCAAAGCCTTCAAAATCAAAACTGTTGTCATTTGTCTCTTCAGTTGAAGTCATTTCTGTTGTGCTATTGATCTCTGATTTCTCACATTTGAGTCCAATTAATGAAAAAATGATTAAAATGAATGAACTTAATATGAAACGCATTTTTGAGGAAAAACTCAACTGAAATGAACAGATCTAGATCATATGAATTCAAATGTTTTTGAAGCCTTAGTAAAAATTACATTATTTTGTCGGAAATCATTAGAAATGTCATCAATTGTTTGTGAGAGGCATCGGAAAGGATGGGAAGGGGTCGGAAGGGGTCGATCACATGAATTCTGAGGAAAACCGTTCGATAATTGGAACAATTGATTAACATTTAAATTAAAAATCAATTATTCATTACTTCTTTAACCAATTATTTGTATTTCAATTGATTTGTTTTTTTTGTTGATTATGAATGAGAGAAGTCATTGAAAATTTATTTTTGTGTCCACTATATATCATGATATTGTAGCATGGTAAATTTGATACTTAGTTTTCATTAGATATATGATCTGGTTCATGGAAATTTAGATCAATAAGTCCTTTCGGAAAAATAGCTATTTTTATCGAAATCAATTTACCAAGGCACTTTTTCTGAAATTTGATACTTAGTTTTTTTTGTGAAGAAGAATAAATTATTTCTATCATCATCATGATATTATGAAACTTTGATTTTTCAGTCTAATCTGGATCAAACAATCTAATCTGGAATATATTGAATGTTCAAGAAGCGAAAGTTCAACGAAATAGAGTACCTTGTATAATTTTTATCGGAAAAATAATTAATAGTTAGTCTAATTGTTTTCATCTTTAATTCATAGAATCATTTGTAAATCAACTGACAATTCATTTACAGTTTAGAGAAGAAAATGTTTACGAAATTAAAGCTCTCATCAAATGATATAAACAAAAGTGTGAATACCTTTTGATTTACTACGAAAAATATTTATCAATTTTGATGATAACTTTTCAAACATTTGTTTTGGTTTTATGAAAAACAAGATGATCTAGTATTTTATTCTTTTTGAAATGTTTTGCCTTGAGTTTAATGTTTTGATTTCTTATGTTTTTCTAACTATTTTTAATTTCATTAGAGTTATTGAGTAATGAAAGGTATTATCTATTGTTTAATTAATTTGTAAGCCATTAATGTTTGAGGTCTTCCTAATTGAATAAAATTCCGAAATTATTTATTAAGTTTTAGTTTCACTGCGAATGACTGAAAAGGAGGTATCACTTGTTCAGATAAAATCAAATCAACTGAATCTCTTCCCATCTCTTCCCATCTCTTCCCATCTCTTCCATTAGATGAGATCTATTACCATAGAAACGGATACCTATTTCCATAAGAGACTATAGTTATGTTTCATAAGTTTCAGTACTCGTCTGAAGTGCAAAATAAGTTGACTCTTATATTCTGTGCGATTAGGGGTTCAATAATTTTATTATGATTTTGATGACCACTTCAATGACAGTCTTTTTCTGAGGCTTTTTATTCAACTGTTGTTATCGTTTTGAGTGTTGAAAATGCCTTCCGCTCGAAGTCAAGCGTTTATGAGATATACTTTGATTTCGGCCAATGTTTTGGTTATAGTTTTGGTTTCGTTAGCAATGATTTGCGGATTACTTAATATCAAAGATAAAAGTTTTTTGGATCAGCTCTCAGTCAAGAATATATCTTCAGCCGATGCAACAAATTTGACGATAAGTGCCAAACATAAGAGCATTGCTCTAATCATTGACTCACTATTACGTTATTCCAATGCATTGCTGGGACTCTGGGCGGGCGTCAAACTATCGTTTACTCTTCTCATCGTTTATGGAATCGTTTTAATCATATCACTGGTCCTCAGCATAACTGTGGGTCTGGGCTCTGAACAATACGGCACTGTTTTTCATATCGAGACCTATTCTATCGGAGTATTTCATATATCAATCGGAATACTGTTAGCGCTGTTGGCTTTCAGATTGGCCTGTCTTACGAAGACTGGTGTCGATGGCATCGAAACTGATTCTGAAATGCGTGAAGAAGAACAAAATCAATGCGAAATTGTTTGAGATTTTGGTAATTCATTTATTTTTGTTGTATTTTTAATATTTTTTAAATAGATTCAATAGATCTGAAATGAACTATCTCAATTGAGGCATTTGAGGAATTTCATTGATTAATAATTTAATACAACTAAAAATAGCTCTCCTATTAAGAAATAATACTTTAAAATCGATTTACGTTTTACTGATATTTGTTGTAATTGTTTCTCTATTTTCATTTCATTTGTGATTTCAAGTGAAGAACGGATGACATGAAAGACAACAATATTTGGGCCAAAACTATAAGCAATATATAATTCTTGTGAAAGAATTCTATTATTTTCTTCTTTGAAGCGAAAAATAACTCAGAATTCATGAAATTTTTACAGAATAGAGGCTTTAGATCAACAAAAGTTTACCGTTGAATAAAAGAGGGTTTACCGGAGGCCTATCCTCTCTTTTGTTAAATATTTCATTTCAACAAATTTTTAATTCAATGGTTTGTTTTTTCATGTGATTCAAGCAATAAAACATATATTTTCAATACATTTTAAATTTGTTCTTGATAATTGTTCTCTTGAGATATATCGTAATTCACATTCAATTGTTTTATTTGACAACAAATAAAAGTCTATTTTTCTTTTGTTATAAATAGTTATTTGATTTATCGCCAAATATATTGGAAAAGTTTTCTCTTAAATCGATTGAAAAATGTACATGATTATGCCTGGAAACGTTATTAAAATTCAATTTGAAGGTTGAGTTGAAATTCTGTAGAATATTCTGTATCCCAAGTGTTGCTCAAACCCTCAGAATATTTCTATTGTTTGCAAAACTGTTGCGAAATCAGAATTAACATATAAATGAAATGTGCTTGTTCATTTAATTCATAGCTGTCATAACAAGATAATTAAAATCTTTGGATAATTTATTCGTAATATTTATAAACAAAATGTTTGTTGAAAAATAAGTCGATATGTGTTTCGATGTTTTTATCAGTTGTGAGATCATTATAAAAGCTGTTTATCTGAGTTGAGCTCAAAATTTTTATTTGGCTCTAAAAAAAGGTTATCTATTTTTGAACGCATTCACAATCGCTTTGAATTTTTCCAAAGAGAAGAAGTTTGAAGAAAAACAAGACTTTAAGTCACTTAAGAATAGTTGAGTTGAGTCCTGAAACAGACAATAACGTTATGCCGACCTACGCCTCACCAAATATTATCAAAACGACTCTACTTCTCATCAATTCATTGATTTTTCTGATCGGGTGCTTCATATTTGTTGCCGGAGTTATAGATGTAATAAATTTGAGGACAAATGAATTTGAATATAATTTAGAGGAAGAGTCAGAAAGACTCGAACTCTTAAACCAAACCATTTCCACAAACTTCACAGCAGTTATCGACGAGCGTTTCCCCAGTACTGGTGCTCCGAGTGTTATATTGATATTTGGTGTCATCTGTATAATTGAGTCGGTGTTGGGGACTCTCGCCATAAATAAAGAAAACTTACGTCTATTGTCGTCGTACAGCATATGTCTTGTGATCGGACTCTTTATCCGAATTATCTTCTTATTCGCAACGGTCTGTATGTATGGCTTCACTGTTGACTACAACCCCATCAGAATTACTACTCTATTGAGTGCTTCCATTGCAACCATTCAAGTGATTGTCATTCCCTGTGTCTGTCATTTTGCCAAAATCATCAAAAGAGGAGAACCCCAACAAATTCAAAGACTACCCGAACCTGAGACCTGAAACTAAGGGATATATTGTTCTTGAATTGTGTTCAAAAAAAACTGTTTAGAGAATAATCAAAATCTATTAAATGTTTTTCCATTTGTGTCAACTATTTTTGAAAAGTTTTAATTCAATGCCAATAAGTATTTGTATCAGAGTTTTGACTCAATTATTAAAAGTCTAATTAAATGATAGACTATTTTGACTGAAAATACATAGGGTTTGGTTGTCTGTAAGCATCCGTTTAGACGAGAATTTATATGTTTTCTTAGCATTAAATCGAGTTTTAATCAAATTATTTATTTGCGATGAGTTGTTGTTCAGAGAAATTCACTGAAATATAGATCGCGAAGAAGCGGCGAAACTGTATATAATTTATTGGTTTATTTATTTCTCTGTCTTTTCTCTACCCCTCTCTCCCCAACTCTTACATCCTCTCCTCTGACGCATCCTTTTCTCCATCGAAGTACAGACGGACTGTCTCCTTTTAAGATATGTTGCCATAGTAACTGTCAGTTGAACGAGTTTTGGGATCTGATGCCAACTCTGGCAAACTCTGCCTCACTTAAGAGTAGAACACAATTTTTGAGGCCTCACAACAAAATACTTTTGAATTTTGACAAATTGTTTGCAATTCTGTTAAACAAATGCTTATAAATAGTGATTCCGAACAAACATTTGTTTAATTAATTATATGAAGTGTTAATTAGAGAAGAAATGAGTTAAACATAACTAAAACAATGTCTATAAAAGTTGTTTGGGTTAAGACAGTTAAGTCGATAATAGAGTTCGTCTCAATTATATACTTCATTGTCGGCGCCTTCGTATTCCTCGGGAGTCTTCTCCTACTGTTGTGGGCTGTCGTTCCCTCGACAAGTCTGAAGGCGGGCTCGTATATGATCGCATCGTTTGTGGCTATCGGGACAGCACTCATTGGTTTCGTTGGGGCCTATACTGAGAACTTTTGTATGACAATGGCTTATGGGGTGCTAATGATTGTGACGTTTGCTATGCGAACGATTTCAGCTCTGGTTCTCCTCAAGATTACGGGCATTCCATACGAGACAGAGATACCGGCCATATTGCACGGCCTTCCGGGAACTTCTGTCGTTTACATCGAATTGATTTATGCGTTAACAGAGATAACGGTATCGATGTGTGCCTTCTATCTCTGTTGGGCCATCTCTAAGAGGGAGTCATTGATTCAGTTCAGTCCCCAATACTATTATACCGCTCCTAACTATGATTCGGTTCACTCCAACTCTAGTCTTATCTAAATTTCAATTAAAAATAGTTTTCGAAGAGAACTATAATTTACTTAATTTTTTTTAAACTATTTTATTTCTATTCAAATATTTAGTCATTAAAATAGTTTTATAGTCTTTTAGACTATTATTAGAGAATATTTTCTCCAATTCTGTAAACATTTAATAATTATGTAATCGAGGATATCATTAATGTAAATAAATATATTAATTAGCAATTAAAAAGAATTTAGACATTAATTATCTTGCAATTAGTTGATTGCAAACTATACCTTGCTAATTTGTATGACTGAATACAATCTAATATTTTATTCATTATTTAACATTAATTTCTGAGAAAACATAAAAAAAAATTCTAAAACTTATTTCAAAAGAGACTATAATTTGCAGAAAAGCCTTTCAAAAGAATTTTAAACGAAATTCTTTATCCGTTTCTATAGCTCTCAAAAGAATTCAACAAAAAATTATTGCATTTTTAGATTCTACTCATAAATCCCTTTTATATATCGATCTGATAAAGACCCGGAGCTTTAAAAAGAACTCATCTATTGCCCAATATTTTGATGGAAAAACTAATTTAACGAAAAATGCTAATTAAGAGCTCAAACCTTATGGGAGACACCGACTCATGCCATGAGTCAGTCAATGAGCGCTTGAATTCATTCCATTAATTAACGCAAAAATGATTTGTTTTTTGGTTGAAATGCAGTCATAATATGTTTTTGTAAGCGATTTCTGCACAAAACCCAAAACTTGTCGGAAAATGCTTTTAAATTAATGTTTTGTAGAGAATTGGGTTTTACCCTAAAGTCGACTCATATTTATGCAAATAATGGGAAGACTTTATGTAATTCACGAAAATGTGAGGAAATCTCATTTGAATTGTATATTGAATTGAATTTTATTTCATTTCTATTAAATACTAATTTATTTTTAAACAGAAAAAGGGTTTTAATAATTGGAAAAAAATCCCAAAATTCTTATATAATATAAAATAATTTAATCGAAAAGTAATTTAAACCAAAATATTTATCAAAAACTTGTAATTAAGATAAACCATAGGTTTCGACCAAAGTCTTGACCCGATTTACGTACGCAGTCTTTGCCTCCTCTTTGGACATACCTTTCCATAAAAAAGACATTCAATAAACAAAATTATGGACAGAATATGAGTGGAATACCTTTTTTTCCGTTCCAAGCGTCCCATTTAGCTTTCCCTTTGAGGTCAAGGAGTCCGGGACGGGCTGTCAGTCAAAAAACATTTATTAAAACTTTATTTTGAGGATAAAGTGGGGGTCAGACCTGTATTGCAATCGCCTTCAGTGGACTGTTTGAAGAGGGCGTATATCTCAAGCAATTCCTGATCCGTTGGCTTTGCCTTCAATTTCTTGACGTCTTCGACGGCTTTTTGGAATTGCTTTCAAAAAAAATGATAATCCAATCAATAAAACCATTATTTGACACAATATTAGAATTGATAACAGAGTTGTAAAAACAAAGATAAGTTATATCTCAAAAGTAATCTACTTGAGCTGAGCTTGCTTAAACAAAAACATCATTCATCAATTTGGTGCCGGCATTGACCTTGCATATTCCAACAGTTACACCAATATTTTGCATGTTGAAAAATTTACATTCAACTAAAGACTGAAAAACTTGATAAAGAAGTTAGAATTAGCTTGGTCATTATTATTATTAGAGCACTAACCCAAAGACTCGATTCAACAAAAAGTTGATTAAAATATTCAAATAATTAGCAAAACATCAAAATTAATAACAAATTAAAAAAGTTATAATCGATTGCATACCTCATCCAAAGACATGATTGAAGAGTTGATGTAAATTCAGTATTAGAGTCGAGGAGAAAATTAAACGATTTATCGCAAAACTTGAGCTGACTTTACGACTAAGCCTTCAATTGAAGTAATGATAAGAAAAATGTGTTTTTAAAATGTTTTATAAAGACTTTTAAACAAAATTTTCCTCAAATCTGATAAAACAAAAACCAAAACAAAAATGATGTTCAGGTTTTAGACATTATATTGTCTCTACTTTAAGAGGAATTGTCTGCAAAATGAGTTTATAGTCCGTTAATAATACAATTTAACGTCAAATACAACTAAATTGTAGTCAGAGTTAACCCGTTTGTTGACGTAATTCAATGTTTAATCACCTGATATGACACGACTTCATGCGATGTCTCAATGAATACAAACCAAAATGACTCATGAGTTTAGTCGACGACACGCATGACATCAGTTGCGTAACCCGTGTGTAGAGGCAGCACATCATAGGCCGTCATAACCCGTTTCGGTCAAACTTATGTCCATTTACTTAGTTTTAGTGCAAATTAATCACTATTTGGGAAAATGTTTGGGATTTTTCTCATTTAAAATGGATTAACAGCTAATCATTTATTACTATTCAAGATGTTGCTATTGAGCAAGATCATTAAAGTTTTCAAAGTTAACGGTAGTGCAGTTGTCTGAGTATTTATCCAATGGATAATTTTGAGGAAAGTTATCTATTAATAGGAATATTATAATAAGTTTTATTATACTTTAATTTAACCTCAATTTAGAAACAGTTATATAATAATTACACAATTATTGAGTCAAACCTTAGACAACGTTTTGATTGATTGACGAAAATTTTGGTTTTGAGGAAAATATTTGTCTATTTTATTCACAAACAATCAGTCGATTCAATAAGTTTTTGATTAAAAGTATGAATTGAAAGTATGGCAATAAACTTTATTACCTAGCATCTTTTCTAAATAGGGCAGGTTAATTGAAAATTCAGTTGAAATTAACGATAAGTCTCTGAATATTTTGATGTTTTATTCACTGATCGGTCAAAGACTCAAATTTTTCTGATTATAAAATGAATTTTAAAATCAAATTAATTATTAATTTTTAAATATTTTGATTACTTTTCAAATGAAAAGATATTCTCAAACATAAAGAGATACGAAAACTTCAAAAACTTGTAAAAAAAAGTTTGACTTAAAAAGTGGACGTAATTTATGTTAAAACACTTTAATGGTTGAGCTCTTCATTGACATCCTTTTCCGTTAAGTGTGTCTCAAATAAAGTTGTCTTAAATCCCAAACAATGGTATGAATTGTCTTTAAATTTGATTAAATAAATAAATTAATAAGAAATTGATGTCCTATTAGGCGAAGAGAACAAAGAAGGTGGGAGTTGTCGGTAAATACGGGACCAGATATGGAGCGTCTCTCCGAAAAATGGTGAAAAAGATGGAAATAACTCAACACTCGAAGTATAGCTGCACTTTCTGTGGCAAAGAAGCCATGAAAAGGAGTTGTGTCGGTATCTGGAGGTGTGGCGCCTGCAAAAAGACCGTCGCCGGCGGTGCCTACGTTTTCAGCACTACCGCCGCCGCCACAGTCAGGAGTGCCGTCAGACGTCTTCGGGATATGAAGGAACAGTAAAGAAGACATCCATTGTTTTAGACATCGATTTCTATTTAAATTGAAATTTAATCGAAAAATAAATGTTTTTTTGATTTTCGATCAAATGTTTTATTTAATTACATTTAAATACTATTAATAATAATACAAATGAATATATTTTACAAAATATCGACTCTTTTGCTGAGAATAGAATTTACAGACATTTAATGATCACTACATTTATATTAGATTTGAAGATATTCTTCATATTTGTCATAAACTTTAGGCTATTTTTGGTTTTAAGACATAATTTGGTATAAAATTAAGTAATGAAAGCACTGTTTAGACCGAAACACACGATTGACTCCGACTGTCAGTAAACAGTCGTTTAGGTTATTGTGCTCTGCCTTAAGGGTCGCCCAAATCATACAACAAAACAAAATGTGAAGAAAAACAAAATTATAGTCAAAAACGAATGACTCAAACGTTTTTCTGTTTGTTTTGCGACCCTTTGGCGATGTCTTTGAGTTCAGATTCTGAGATGAGTTCAAACTCTTCCTCAAAATTTTCTGAACTACTGTTTCGACTGAAATGAGAGGAAACGAATCGAATGCCACCACCACTCGAACCACTCGATCGGGAACTCAACGAATCGAGTTTGAGGTCGTCGTCACTCAGTTGGGCGTCAATTCCCAGCTCTTTGTCGAGAGTTATGTCTAATTGTGTATCCGATAAGAGTTGAAGAGAAGAGTCGCTGTTATCGAATGGATTCAATTCAAACTCTTTGAAAGAATCGCTTCTCAATAGGTATTGATGTAAAGCACTGCCAGATGTGTAGGGCTCGGGTATGTCGTCCTCTTTTTTGCCCTCATTTCCATCCGTTTCGTCGTTATTTTGATTTGAAATAAAGATATTTCGGAGAAAGTCATACAACCCGTCGGGAAATACGTAGAGAACGACTCCCGGACCCAATGCTATTGTCATCACTGCATAAGACAGACATCACAACAAATGAAGACAAAAATCAAAACAAAGACTCACTGATTGAGTAGACAATTATGACTCCGGGAACCAGTCTTCCGATTATAGCAGTCATTGCGAAGAGTGAAGTAATTATCAGAAAAAACTTTAATTTCTTTTGTGCCCTGAGTTTAGCGAACCATAAAAACAGTGTTTTCGATAACAGACAGAACTCATTGATGTAATGATTGATTTCAGGAGCGCTCAGCACTTTAGGGTGGAGTGGAATCCATCTGAAAATTAAACATTTTTTGAACAAATTATTGGATAAAATGCGTTGAATTCGGTTAACAGAAATCCTGAACTGATTTGACATAAAATATAAACAAAATTGTTGTAAAACTAAAGAGAGATAAAGAACTTGTGATTAAAGTTATAAAAAGCTTTAGATTTCAACCATCAGTGGATTCGAAAGAAAGTGACGACAGAGACAATGACTAAAGACTTTTTCGTCAATACTTTGACGCGAGAACTACATGTTCTTTGAGCACAAGTCAAGAATCTCATGGATTAGTAGCTCTCGATTATATACTTAATGGTTACTAAAAATTCTAACCAAACACTCATTTATTAAACACTTTTGAATAGGAATTGAAGGATAAGTTTTAAACTGTAGTCAAATTCAACGGTGAATTGATATCTGATAACTGGGTTTAAAGTATTGGAAACACAGATAAAAGAGATGAGGGAATACTCTCAACAAACTAATGACTGTTGAACTCAGATATAAAACTCACAAAAGTGTTGTCTAATGAGATAATTGTCGTCTGAAGAGATTTTTATGTCTGTCACTCAGGAATCCAATTAATTAACTCTTCGTTTGGTTCCAAAAGTGAATGAATTCTATAATTTCGATGACTTTTTGCAAAACATTTGGTAAACAAATCAATAAAATCCTATAAATCACATGAATTTGATTCCAAACCTCAAATATTTGTTAAGTAAGTCATTGGACAGAAATCAAGTGATAAATGGTATGAAACTCAGGTTATTATCACAACTTTGAGATGAGTTGAGCCAAAAACAAATTGCGATAAAAAACAAATAATTCAAATAAAAAAACTTGTGACTCGTTTTTGAATAGATTTTAGATTAAAGTCTTTACGAAAGCAATAATTTTCAGAATAAGAGACGAAAACATCAAAACATTTGGCTTTTGGCCAAACATTTCCCCGAAAATAATTACAATTAATGAGAAGTCAAACAATTGGTAAACAATAAGAGGCTTACCCTTCGGTGTCAATCGATTCGTCTGTCGGTGCTTTGGGTGAGAGAAGAGACAAAAATGCGTTAAAAATGTGTTCAACGGATCAAATGATGTGACAATCAATGGGAACATACCTTTGATTTCGGGCCAAATATATTGTGTCCAAAGTTTAATGAAATTAATGCAAAACAAAACGAAGAAAACAAATGCATAGAAACGGAATCTATTGAACCACACGAAGAGCCTAAACATCACAAACAAATCAATTGTTAATCGCTGTAAACAATGAGACAATTAGTGGTCAGACAATAGATTGAATACCAATAAAGACAATTGAAAACAACAAAAGCAATGGCCGATAGGTATGGCTTATCCCAAATCATAAGACTCTGGAGTGAGACGAAGATTGGCTCCAATTTCATCATAACGTCTCTTAGGGTCAGCTCTGATGGCTTTGTCGTCGAATCAGATGATTCTTCTTTAGATGAGGAAAATCTTTGAGTCAATCGATCGATGAAATAGTCTTTGAATCGATTGAACGACATTTTTATTGACTTTAATTATTAATTAAATGATTAAAAGCATTGATTTGTATCTAAATATGTTGTCATTCAGTGATTTGTTTATTAATGAAAACCATTACGTAATGAGTGATTGGATTTGAGTGACATATGATTCTCAAAGACAACAACAAAAGAGACGAACCATTGGATGAGTATTGAAGTCATTCAAGTCATGAGTCATTTGGGGCGAAGTCTCACTCAATATATGACGACAACTCATTTACTACTCAATTGATTTTGTTTTCACTTTTGTTACTATTTTGTTGTCGAGTCTGAGCTATAATTAAATTGAATTTACAGTTAAATAGTATTCAATTGTTTCGTCAGTTAATGGGTTTTGTCTCTCATTTCTATTGCGAGTCTTTTTGTCCCTCAAAACGATTCAATCATTTTTGAGATATATTTTGTGTGAAGACATCTATCGGTCAATACTTTGACTGCTATTTGAAAAATAAGCGCTAAAAACATCGATTGCGTCACTCATTAGGTGTTTGTCTTATCTCTTGTTTGGATTTAATTTGATTTGATTTTCGCCAAAATTTAGTACAAATTCATTGAATTTATTGAGTAATTGATCGAAACGTTTAGTGTTAGAAATGGATTGATATAACTATTTGAGAAAATATCCAAACATTTAATTGATTTTCACGAGAATTGTATTGAATTCAAACTTCAATTTAAAAATACTTTAATTTTTGTATTAAAAGATTTTAAGAAATTATTTCAAAAGAGATAAGAATTTAAGATAATATTTGACCACAATTTCAGTTCAAATATAGTATCGAAAACCCATTCAATTAAAAGAAGACTCATTTCTATGCATTCCTTCAGTACAATCACTTTGACTCTTCTGTCGGTCGTATATCTGACTACAAATGGTCAGGACTTCTGTCAATCCTATCAGAAGAATGGCCTTCGAGTCATTATCGTCGATGAATATCTATTCTCGAAATTTCTAGTAATCGATAGACATCTTTGGAAAGTGAAATACGACACCGAAAGCAAAACAATTGTTTTCGATCCGTTGGACAAAAAGGCGGTCAATTCGAGGGAACAGTTCGTCGATACCCCGGATGGAGGCAACTATTCCTTTGCATTCCATGTAGGGGTTGACGTCGGAAGAGTGGTTGGCGAAGAAAATAAGACTGTTCCGGGTTTTATCACTCTTTGGGTCTTTCATAAGGTATTGAAAATCAAATTTTCTTCGAAAATGAATAACATTTCCGTTGATAACAGTTCGGAAGGAATGGTCAGAGTATTCTCCATTCGTATCACTTCAATGACACGACAAACCAATTCGTGTATTATGAAAGTGATTTCATCCAATGGCCAAATATGACTGAATATATCGGTTTTGAGCCATCATTTTGTTTCGAAGACGATATAGCGGGTGGAATGGGTTTCGTGGGTCAGGAGTTCAACGAAACTTTGAAGACTTACGAACGGAAGTTCGCACTAAGAAAAACAATTATAGGATCCGACGGAAAATTCAAAATTCTTCCGAAAGATTCGACTTCTACTGAAGGCGTCGATTTGAGACCTCAAATGGATTTGATTGGCATTACAGACATCGATGGGACTCATAATGTGTACACATTTTGGTTCTTCAGAGTCAAAAAGAGTATCGTTTATTGCGAATGGAATGAGGTTTGTATTCGATATAAACTGATCTGACATTCATTTAAAACAATTTGATTTCAGTGCAAAACAACAAATCTGTCGAAAACTCTGATAAACTGCTCAAAAAGCGGTGACGAGACGGTGTCGAAGACATCGATGCCTTCAGACTTGCACTCAGACGTGACCCCAGCCGTGACCACCGATTTGGCTTCGAGTGAGACTCCAGTCATAACATCAGTGACGCCATCCGTCATACCATCATTGACTCCATCGGCAAAAGCGGACCAAACTCTCTATTTTAAGATTGCAATCGTAATACTTATTATAGTGGTTGTGATTCTTATTGGAGTTATTATATGGTATGCCTTCGAACATATCAAAGCCGAAAGAGAGAGAAGAAGACAACTTTCCAACTCAGAGTCGAGTTCTTCGGCAACAAAATCCGTTTCAACGGTCAAAACTCTTTCGATTAATTCATCCTTTCATTCAATAAATTATTTTTTGCCTTTTATTTATGAAACTTATTTTGTATTTAATTTTCTTTTCATTATTTGTAACAAAATTGTAATTTTTATTCAAATATATTAAAAGTTTTATTTGAATTAAATTCAATAATTCCTTTGAAAAAGTATTTAATATAGTATTTGCTTTTAAAGGGATTTCACTGTATTTTGTTGTTATATAAGTCCGGAATAATTATTATTGATTGCAATCATTGGTTCCAATGAAAGAGAAGTCGAAGTAATACCTAATTATTCAAACGATTCGTAAAATGTTTGTCGACTCAATGTTTTCCAAATAATATCAATTGATTTGTAAATAAAGACAACTATTTTCTCAATCGATTTCACTGAATAACAGACAATACTTCAATAAATTGGATAAATAATGGCTTTAATTGTTCCCAAAATTCTTCTAAATTAAAGCAAATCATTGAAAAATAGATTTTTGTGTCAAAAAAATGTTTTGATATAATATTACGAAAACTTTTTTTCAAAATAAATGTTTGAACTCATATTTCAATTGATATATCGATGGGAATGACAGCAAAGAATGAATTGAATGAACATTTTGTCGACATTTTTAGCATAAAATTTATTAATTTCTTCGTTTTCTGACCTAACGTTTCAGTTACTTAACTAAACAGTGAAATACAGTTTTGTTTTTAATCAAAATTTCTTTTAAAATAATTATATAAAGCAATGATTAAATAAAGAGCACACGAAAGGAATGCTTTGTTTTTTGTTTTTTTAAAACAATTGATTGATTACATACTTATCATTAAAGAGAATATAAATAATTGGGTTTTGTTTCCAATGAATACTTAGTTTCAAATATATTTATAGAAAAAAATTTTGGACAAAAAAGTTGTGAAAAAATAAGAGAAAAATCGCTTCAATTTGAAAATTATTGGAAAAGAATATTATATTAAAAAACAATTTCAATAGAAATGAATAAAACAATGAAAATAATAATAAATTAAACTAATTATACGAATATAACATATATTTTGCAGTAAATAAAGAGAATTTCAAAACTTGTTTTTGTTTTTACAATCAATTCAATCAATGAGTAGTATTTTATATGTATTTATACAGTAATTGACAATAAGTTTAGTCTAAAAACAATTTTCAAAAGTGTTCTTCAATTGCCTCTTAGTCTACACTTAAATATCAGTTTAATATAAATTTTTGACTAAATTTTAGTACAGTTTTTCAGATAATTTTATATCAATAAAAATGCCATTAATTTTGATATTAATAACACTTTTAAATGAATAATAACCAGGAGTTTAAGCGATGATCGAATCAAAAACGGAATAATTATAATACAAATTGAATGAAAAGCGCCAATCATTTAATTTTCAACGACAAGTGCTAATAGTTTTTTGTATAAAATCAATAAAACACTGAAAATCACTTTTTTCTGTTTGTATTCAAAAAAAACGATTCGTTTTAATCAAATTATTTAATAATATTTATAATTATATATATTTATAATATTTATAATAATGTCTGCAAACGTTTTTAATCGCATTTAACATATTATTAATCATTGGATTTGCGATATTTAACTCCAAATGTATTCCTAATGTCGTTATTATTATTAATATTAGTTATTATTTTAATTACTCAATAGATTTACTAACGAAACGGTTTCACTGTTTAATGTTTTGACCCGAAGGGGGATTTTGTTTGAGCTGTAAAAGTATTGATCGCATTCTAGAGGTATCCTTTGTATTACGGGTTGACTTCGGGTTGAAATCACACATTTTGGCGATTTTCTCCCACTCCAGTCCAGGAACTTCTGTGTCCCGTTCCGCCACCCATTCCTTCTCAGCATTTCTTTTGGAGACAAAACAAACATTTTTATCATTTTTATGGAAATTTCATATCAAATAAAACTAATAACAAAACAATTCTATCAAAAAAATCAAATAAAACTCAAATAAACTAAATTTATGTGAAGGGGGCGGACAGTAGATCAATGAGATTAGAGAATGGCTCTTACTTGCAGGCCTCCCTGTGCCGCACATACAAGAGATTAATAATTTATATAATAATTAGATTTTTATCATAAAATATAGATTTGTGTCAATAATTGTGTGCAATATATAACTTATTTTGGGCTATATTTTAGTGTTAACTTTGAAAACAGTATTCAAACCTATTATTGATTTTAGATTTTTCCAATTGTTCCGCATATCTGGCATACCATTCCTCGAGTTCGTGTTTAGCGGTTTCTTTGAGTTCTTCTTTCCTCCGACTCTCATCCCTGTCCTTCTCTTCGAGGATTTTATTTTGTTCTTCTCTCCATTTCCTAATCTTTTCCGGTTCTTCTTTAGGCTCTTCCCGTATCTTATCTGAAGATTGCGATGAATTCATTTCATTCATGTTCTTAACGTTTTCATCAAAATTGTCTGCACTGTCGTCACCATTGGTCAGACCATTCGGACCATTCATTTCATTGGAATCCAAAAACTATTTCATAAAACAAACAAAACGTTAATTAGATTCAAATGTAAACAAAATAAATGAAAGACAATAAAAGCGATGAATACCTCATTTGTGTCTCCATTTTCATAATTACCATTAATTTCTGTCATTTGGATGGAAAAGAATAATTAGTATTTAATTTGAAAACAATTAAAATGTGGTATACTTTGAGACAAATCTTTACTATTTGGTGGAAAGTCGAAGTCGTCCTCAATGTCTGCCAAAGCGTTCTGTTCTCGGGCCAAGAACTCTGCCGCCGGATCTGATTCAGTTACGAATGCCTCGAAGTCTGACATTATTTGCGATCAATTTATTTGAATCGACAAAAGGTGTTGTCGTTTTTGAAACGATTGGAAATTCAAAACTGATTCCGATATTCAAACGTCAAATCAAATCAATTTTTGGGCGAAATTTAGACAAAAATTATGTGTCTTTTCAAACAAATTATCAGATAATTGAATAAATCAATTGATTTGTAAAAAGAGTTTAATCTGAAGCCAAATATTAAAGTGATTTCAATTGAGAGACAAAACTGATGTCAAATCAAATGTATTGTAAACGAGTTGTGAGTCTTGTTATCAATGGATTCAATGGAGGCGTCGACGAGACGGAAATTGTTGTACTATTACTCTATTACACGTCAGTCACGTGACTCATACTCGACAGCCATTACAGCAAAACACTTGACGTCACTTCCAGTCAATACAACTCTCATTCATTAATATCATATGTTTTCAACTTTTCTCCAATTTTTTTATTGTCTTTAACTTTTAGCCAAGAATATCAACCTTTGATATCTTGAATTCAAAACTTATCAGATATCTTGGTATCTGATTGAACCCAAGATTAAGACCTTTTCAGTTATTTTTAGCCTTTAGTTAGACTTTTAGTGAACTTTTGTTTTTAATTTTTCTCAACTGTTATGTCATTAATGAATGGATTTTTGTTTTGATTTTTCAACTTTTAATTGGATTTAAAGATTTAATTAATTTAGTTATAAATAAGTCATTATTAATGACTCATTAATTAAGCAAAAAGTCTTCAAACTATAATATCATTGACTTATTTAATGGTAAAAATGTCTTTAAATGTAAACAATAGTGTTTTGAATCTATTCAAAGGTAAAACTTTTGTCAAAAATTTAATCAAAAATTTCTAAACAATTGTCTTATTTGTGGACATCTATAGTAAGCAATGAGATAATGAGTCGTCTCTTTAATCACAAGCCATTCATTTTCGGCGAAATTCGGTTTATTGTCAAAGAGTTCGAACAAATCCGAAACGAATCCGATTTGAATCAATTGATGGAAACATACAAAAGATTATCTGATTTTAATGAATCAAAAATTGATTTTGCAGTCGATTTGTGCCATCAGTTCAATGAAGAGTTCAACAGTTCCATCGATTCCGTGGATAACCTGACGCAAGAAATTCTTAGCTTAGAATCAGAGCAAACCATTGATCGGAATAATGTTTTTATGGCTAAAAGAGAGGACAGGAATCAGGAAATGATTGGTTTGATTGAAAGGACAAAAGAAAGGATCACTCAAATTGACAATCAGTTCGAAGAACAAGAAAACAATTTAAGACTTTTCTATAAAGACTTGGAAACAAAGCTCAGAATCGTTTGAAAAGTTATTTTTAAAAACGTTTTGTTTATTATTAAATAAATTTATTTTTGATTCAAAACTTATTTATTTACTCAAAAATGTGATGAAATTCAAAATTTATTTATTTATTTATATCCCAAATAACTCTATAATTGATTTAAAAACTGATTGAATTTATTTCGCTTCAAATCATGTGATTATTGGTTGAGATAATCAATGAAAACATTTTTTCCTAATTCTATTAAACTCTGCATTAAATCAAAAAATTGATTACAAAATAAAAATTTGTGTCAAAAACTTGTCGTTAGAGTTGATCTCAATTATTGACATTTGAATGGAAAAAAGTTTTTTCATTTACTAATTATATAAAACATTTTTATTCAGTGCTCTTCGGTTCCTATCGATTCAAAAGAGGAGTTCATAAAAACTGACAAAAAAATGATTCGTTTGTTTAAACTTTGTTTAGTATTTTGACTGAGAGGTCACTAATGTATTACATAATAGGACTTCTCTATTAAAAACTGGATTCTCATTGAATTGAATAAAAAAATAAAAGATAGCGTTTATATTATATGAAGCACAGGTATTGACCCGTTCCGGGTTTGGCTCGTATTCATAGACTAGTCAGACAACAGAAGGGCTCGGGTCTTGTTATTTAAAAGACCAGATAACAGATACAAAACATCTTTGAGTTAAAACTAAAAGTTTTTTTCCACTTAAACAACAAAAAAGTTTTGCTGAGGAATAAGTCATTGGACTCAAAGCTAATGCAAAGCCAATGCAAACCCCATTATAAAGTGTATTAACATAAACTCATTCATCAGTTTTTAAAAAGTTTTCGAACCAAAACTCATTCAATACTTTAGGAATGTTTTTAAGTGTAAAATAAAAGTTTGAGAAATATTTGTGCTTTGAGTCACTTCTTGTGTAACTGTTTTGAATGCTAACAGAAAAGTGTTACACAAAACGCGATATTCACTCCATTGGCGTCACTCTTATTGCCACTCCGTCTCTGATTAAACCCATTTTTATTAATCATAAACAGCATAACTGTTGTGTCAAATAAATCGCATTCATTTCAACAACAGTTTTGACAAAAAACTATATAAAAAGTATATATAAAAAGTCCAATCAATGTATGGATTCTCTGTTTTGATTGTGAATAGAGTTTTGGTCTCATATTGTGGTCTCCTATTGACTCAAATGTGAAACTATTTTATGCTTTCATTGGTTTGTCAGTCAATGCTTTGAGTCATTTGTTTGTTTTGAGCCATAGTTTCAAACAAAAACTGTTTTTATTTTCAATTAAATTCGTTATAAATTGAATTTAATTTTCAACATTTCATCCAAATTAAAGGTAATTAAGTTTTTATTTAATTAATTTCGTAATTTTTTTTTTCATTCATTTAGTAATTTATACTTTTTTTTCAAAAATTAATTTTCGTGAATACCTTCAAAATGTTTTAATACGAAATGTTTTGTTTAGTTTTCAATAAATTTTCTGCAAAATTATGATTTTTGCCTTCAATTTGACATTTGATTAAATTTTTAATTATTTTATTATATGATTAGTGGAAATGAATTCAATATTTTCCTAAATTTTTATTTATATTTAATATTTGATCAACAAATGAATCGTAAGTTTAATTGCAAATCATTAGACGTTAGACTCGTTTGGATGTGTTTTTGAATGACTGACTAATTATTGATTACTTTTATGTTTCAGTTGTTTTCACGACTAATCAAATAAGTGATTGAAAGTCAAGTGTTTTATTTGAAACTCGACTAAACATCACTCAATTGATTCAAATGTTAGTCTCATTTGAACCACAATTTAATGATAAAAAGTGATTCCTTTTATGGCTATTGATGTCAATCAAATTCAAAACATCTGAAGACAGTATCGGATTAATTATCAAATAATAGTCCACTTAAGACATGAGTTCTGGTCTTTCTGAAGACAATATCTTTGACGAGGCGTTTGATGTCTCGTCCGATGATTTCAATTATTTGGATTCGAGCGACAACTGGCTGTCAACTGATCCAAATCAGACC
Source organism: Tectocepheus velatus (assembly GCA_034700625.1). Lineage (NCBI taxonomy): Eukaryota > Metazoa > Arthropoda > Arachnida > Sarcoptiformes > Tectocepheidae > Tectocepheus > Tectocepheus velatus. Next base: position 59,448 of record JAQIXV010000152.1, read on the forward strand.
TTCTCAGTAAACAATTGTAATCCAAGTGAAGACATCACTGTTTGGATTAAAAATGCGTTCTGTAGTGAGAGATCCCGAGGAAGTCATATGACATTAGTTAACAAATTGGATGAACTGAAGATAACGAGTCCGTCTGTCGACAGCCGAACCTTTACCCGTCAAAAGAGGAACTTCCAGACGAAGAGACAAAGCCTTTTCAATGGCAACACTCTATCGACACTCTGTTCGCCCGTCAATGAGGACGACTCCAGTCCTGAGACCAACGATCGGACATTTGAAGTGCAAAGCGCTAAGAGATCTTCACTAAACGGAACGTTCACTTTAGGAGCACCCGATACCACATTTACGCTAATAAATGACGTCGAAGACATTCAGATGAATAATATCGATGACGTCGAGAAGATCGCTAAACAACAGGAAGACTCCCTCCGCCAGAGCTGTTCCAATGGTTGGGCCGCTTCTGGTCAGCGATCGCTCGCTCGGAACCATTTGATTAACAATAGAATCAAAGAAATCAATTCAAATACTCTGACCAAAAGTCGAGACCCGAACCGATTCGCGCGACTCGAGAGTGAACTCAACCCCTACCACATGAATGGCAATGAAGACGATTATTACTCAAATGGTTTATCGCCCGGTATTTCAATTTAATTGCTTTTTCTTATTCTTATTGAAAATGTTTCGCACGTTTCCTATCTATCGCTGAACTCTGCCTTTCGTGCACTCAATCTGTTGTCTGACTTACGCCCTCTTCTCTCCTCTTCTCACAGTTTGAGTCCATTAATGAGATTTTAAAATAGATTTATTTCTTATCATTGAAATAGAGGACAGTTTTCGAAGTAATATCATAACGAGTACACCATTAGCACCCACGAAGTACCGCAACGTTTCACAAGAGACGACTGTCCCCTCAATTATGCCAAATGTTAGTAATCTGAGAGCAAACGGCAATTACTCCAAAAGTAAAATCGGAAGAAGTGAACCAAATTTGTCTCAACAACGGTTGCAACCGATGGCCAACCGATTGGGATACAACTCATCGAAAACCAGTCAAATGATGGCCAACAGAACGACTGGAAACCCTCCAAACAATCACTTTCTTCAGTCCAAAGTTCCGTCTGATTCACGTCTTATGGTGAGGAACGGACTGAGACTTCCACAGAATCAAATGCAAAACGTGGGACGAGTTATATCTCCCCCTCCCTCACAGAGTCAGCAGTTGCTCAACAGAAAAGTAAGGATATGTCTGTCCATTAGTGTCTCAAACCTTAAGCAATAAATTTATTTTTAATTATTTTTAATACTTTTCTCTAAAATAAATATTTAATTTGCAATTAAATTGAATTAACAATCGGTGTGTTGTGTACTATAGGTTGCGGTTGAGGGAGAGCTTAATAGAATGGGCACAACCACTGCCAATACCACTAATCTCTGTAGAAAAAGCACTTTTCGGGTTCGAGACTATGCTATCAATAGTGAAGAAAATCTTAAAGAGAATGGATTTGAGCTCTGCTTAACTAATACCAGTGCCTCAACCAATGGTTATAAGACTAACAAAACAGACAATAATAATGTCCAAAGAGTTGTGTCAAAAATTCCGGGACCGAAGTCTATTAGGTGACCATCGCTTTCATATTTACCTATAATTTGGTTTAACTATAAATCAATTGAATATAATTTTTTGATAACATTTTATTCATTAAATTTGTTTAAACAGATCAGGAATTCCAGTTTGTGGTCAGCGCACAGCAATTCCGTGTCCAACAACCAACAGAGCCGCCAATCCTACCGATAACTGGAAGAACGGATGCTTTTGATTATTTTATAACAATTTTTTAACACTTTTAGTATTTTATGCGAAGAATTTTTAATCAATTTTTGTGTTTCGGATGCAATTCAAGAGATATTTTATACGAAAAGTCCAAAAACTGTTCAAAAAATTTTAGTTTTATTTCAAAATTATTTTATTTTTTGTTTAAAAAGTTCAATAATTTTCGTCATTATTCTCAGCTGTGATATGGATTTGCTATGATTTGTGGCCATAAGTGTTGCGCTAATTATTGAATGAATTTTCATCGAAAAATATTTTGAAAAATTATTTGCTTTTAATGTAATATTAATCTCTGGAAAAGTTGTATAAAATTAGGATAAAATAATTTTATGTTTATTTATATAATAATTATTAAAAAAATAGTTTTTACTCTCAATTGAAGCATATATTTTGAGTTGTAATCCACAAAACATAATAATAATGTAATTATACAAAAGATTTGTGCCTTTTATTCATTTTTTTGAATAGAAATATTAAATGAAAAGTCATTTCGACTGAAAGACTAAACCTTTTTCTCTCAATTTTTGTATATAATATTCAAATGTAATTCAAATCCAATAAAAACTTTTGAAATTTGATTCAAAAACAATTCTATTATAGAATGAAAACAATAAAAATTCTCTGAAATGAGGCTTAAGTTCAACAAAAAGCTAATCACTTGAATATATCTGAACTCTTGAAAAATGATAATCAAAAACAAAATATTAAGTGATTTTTAGCCCAAGACTTGTTTATCAGGAAAAGAGGGATGAGTTTATTGCTCGCAACCAAACATCTCAAATAACTTCCAATCTTTTCCATAATATTCTTCAGATATCAAACATTTCTGGCAATTATCTCAGGTATCGAACTCTGGAAGCGATAAATCAGAGGAAACCAAATCTGAAATGAATTTTGTTGTTTGAAATTGTTTTACATAATAATCGCCGCAAAACTCCTATCAATTCAAGAGTTAATTGACTTAAATCTATGAACTCTTTATAACAAATGATTTGATATTAATTTTCAAACATTAAAAACATTATCTGATAACTGAAAAAATGATTTAAGCCTTTAATTTGAATTCGTGGGAAAATTGAAAAAAAGATCTTGGTGGTCAAAGGCCTTTATTTTGTTTATTATGATCAAACATTTATAAAAATAATTTTTGCCAAAAATAAATATGTTTTCCTCAATTGAATAGACAGAGAATTTAATTGATCAATTAAAAATAGTGCAACACCTGAACCAAGGTAAGTTTTGCAAGTTGCAAGTGAACTGGTTCCAACTGTTTCTATGGTTACAAAACTCTTTAATAAGTTTTGCGCTCAAACACCAAAAATCACTCAAAAACCGGAATATCTTTTTTGGGAGAAAACCCTCTTTGAGTCCATCCCTGACTCTAACACTGACTTAACTTTATCTCTAAATATACGCCACCTCTGAGTCGTTCAACAAAAATATTATAAACGGTTAATAACTAATTGAAAGCAAAGTTTAATAATTTGTCTAAAAGTGTCGACCAATCGCTCAAAACATTGATTTAATTATCATTTAATTGTCTGTAAATCAATTGAATGTCATTTTGAACGACATTTTAATCGCATTTAAAACGCATTTCAATTGAATTGAGAATTACGTCAAACAAAGTAAAAGAGCGCGAAATGAGACGTAATTAATGTTTTTATAACTTTTTAATGAATCCAAAAGTGTTTGAATGGTTTCAATGTTGGGGTTATTTTGAGAGAGATTTTGGGGAATTATCTGACCATTGGTTTCAATGTTGGGGTTATTTTGAGAGAGATTTTGGAGAATTATCTGACCATTGGTTGGAATAGAGATAATGCTATGAATGAATGGATGGTTTGTGCGCATGACTGACAACATGACTGACATTACTTTAAAAAAAGAAAAAATATCGGAATTGACTCAAAAATATCGCAAATATCTCAATCTTTTAGACAATTCTTCGGAAGAATCCATTTCTTGTGAAGAAGTCAAGCATTGGATCAACGATTTGGTATCAACTGTTTTACCGGAATTCATAAGAAATGGTTATAAATCGTCGGTTGAAGTGAACTCTCCCGAAGACACCGAAAAGGATTGCAATTCATGTGAATCCGAGACTGACTTCGACTCAATTCAAACAAAAGACAATTTAAAGACATTGAGTGATACCAACGAATCGCTAATCAATTGTCGAGACAATAGTGCCATCAATTCTGAAGTGAATTGTTTGATACAAAATGAGAGCTCTTCTCAAATAAATTGTCAAAATAGTGACAAAACAAATAATTCTTCGTTTGTTTTGTTTAATCCCTCCGACGAAGACTCGGATCCGATTAGAAGTGATTTATTAGACAATAGAGAGACTCAATTAGAAGACAATAATTGTAGTGAAAGTGATCTCAAAGTCGATACCGAAACTAAAGATATCGGAACCGGTGCTGAAGATTGTGATAACGACAACACAACTCAAGACTTAAATCCAATTGAATCTGAGATTAGTTCAGACAACGAATCCGATGACAATAAGAGTCAAAAATCTATGTCCGGAACCGTTAAGACTCGACTGCGGCCTAAATGTGATAAAAAGGATTCGGATTCTTCTGAAATAGATTTTGAAGACGATTCAGATATTTCCGAATCGGGTAACGATTCTGACTCTGATTTTCAATTAAACGGGAGGTCAGGACAGAGTCGGACCCCAACCACAACCACTACTACTCAAAGACAATCGAAATACGATAAACTCCTAAAAGATAACCGATTGAAGTCAACCCCTTCTATAGAACTGATTCATTTGGACTTTGATTTGGTTGACGTCGGCCTCAATAGCGCACATCTCGCGGAAGAAGAGATCAAAACATTAGAAAAGAATTTATACGACTCTTTGCGCTCTAAAGGAGTTATTTGTAGAAAAATGATTAAAGCTATGAAAGCCAGAGAAGCACAGAATGAGAGGAAAAGTGCTAACAATGAAGAGGACAGCGATTCTGATGAAGAGCTGAAAGAGTTGTATCGAATCCCAAAACTCAATCGAAAGTCACAGAGGAATGGATCCAAACGAGGAAAGGCTGACTCAAGCAGTGACTCAAACCATTCAAACGATAGTGAGAGCAGTGGTTCCAAAAGACCCAAAAAACCGGTCAATAAGAAGATGAAGGCCTCGACCCCTAAAATAGACGGAAACAGTGACTTAGAGTCTGATTGTGATGTTTCCGATGTCTTCAACTCTACAAAACATAATTCAATTGAAACAAAACGTATTCCAACTTTGGATGCACTCGACTCTGAGATCAGTAGCGATGAAGAAGTGGTCAAAAAGGAGACTAAAAGCAGAGACCGAAACAAAAGGGAGAAAAAAGAAGTAAAACGCGAATCAAATGAGGATAACAGTGAAGAAGACGTTAAGCCTAAGAAGTCGACGAGAATTGCTAACAACGGACTCAAAGAGGAAAACGAAACCATAGATATCGATAGCGACGAAGATATCATTCCTAAGAAAAAAGGGAATAAAAGACAGGTTTCTGAAGACGACGACTACTCTGAAGACATTAAATCAGAAAATGAAAGCAGTGATAACCTCTCTTCGATGGAGGAATCTTCTGATGGAATGGATCCGTCGGCTCAGGATTCGGACTCAGACGCAGAACCAGATTCCAAATCAAAGAAGAAAAAGTCAAAATCAAAGGACAAAAAGAAAGACAAGAAGAAGAAAAAAGATAAAAAGAGGAAAAGAGTGGTCAGTATTATCACTAATTATTACTCATTTTAGTGTTAAATAAAAATGTTTTGATTCAAATACAGAGACGTCTGGACTCTAGTGATGACGACTGTCAGGTCCTGTCAGACGAAAACGATTCGCCGAATAAGAGCCGAAAGAATATCAGAAAAATTATTTCCGATAAAAAAATAAAGGTTTGTCTCAAACAAAGAGTTTTGGTTTTTATTTAATTGTTTTGATGTCTTGTTTAGCAACAAACGAAAGACGCGGCCGAAGCCGAGAGGGATAGGGTTAAGAGGATCAGAGAAAAACAACAAGAATACAACGATTTGGTTAAAACCCGATCACTTAAGTCCGCGGATGTCAAGGAACTGATCCTTGAGTTCGACAAAGAGACGAAAGAGCCTATCGTTGAAGTCGACAAAACTCTCGTCAAGTTTTTGAAACCCCATCAGAAGAACGGAATCGAATTCATGTATAACTGTGTCGTCGAGACTATAGACCAGTTGGAGACAAGTGAGGGCTCGGGTTGTATTCTCGCGCACTCCATGGGTTTGGGGAAAACCCTTCAAGTGATCACTTTTTTGTATACAGTTATGACTCATAACGACATTAAAAAACACATCAAAAGAGCGTTAGTCATATGTCCGGTCAATACAATCAAGAACTGGGCGAATGAGTTCAGGGTATGGCTTAATGACAACGATTTGGATGACCTCTTAGTCTTTGAAATGCATGACGCGAAGACACCCCTCCAGAGGGCGGAGATCCTCAACTGTTGGCATAAGAGAGGAGGGGTTATGATTATAGGTCTGACTCTGTTCTCATCCCTTGTGATGGGAGGGAGGGGTAAAAAACCACAGAAGTCGGTACGCGAAGCCATTTACAAATGCCTTTTAGATCCGGGACCTGAAGTAGTGATTTGCGATGAGGGACACCTTCTCAAGAACGAGAAGACCGCTTACAATAAAGCCGTTTCTCAAATCAAATCTGTTCGACGGGTTGTGCTGACGGGCACTCCATTGCAGAACAATTTGAACGAATATCACGTTATGGTTCACTTCGTTAAACCAAATCTTTTGGGAACCAAAAAGGAGTTTCAAAACCGTTTTGTTAATCCAATAACTAATGGACAACACGAAGACTCCACTGAATATGACGTCAAAATTATGAAGAAAAGGGTCCATATTTTGCACACACTATTGAATGGTTGTGTCCATAGATGTGATTATAATGTATTAGTTCCTTATCTTCAGCCCAAACACGAATATGTGATAAGTGTTATGTTATCTGAAAAACAGATAGAATTGTATTCACATTATTTGAAAAACATAACCGACAGACAGAAGATGAGTCTGTTAGCAGATTACGGGTCTCTTCGTCTCATTTGGAACCACCCCATCCTTCTATACGAACAGCACAGACGACGCATAGAGAAGGCTAACGAAGACTCTTTGGATGAGTTCATTGATGACGACGAAGACGCCGAAACTCCTCCCAGTTGTGACTCAGATATCGAATTAATTGATGACAACGGAGCCGGACCTTCAAAGGGTCTCCCGAAGAGACGAATGAAGACCAGGTTTTCAAAGAAAGATGAGACCGAAGAGGAGGAGGAAGAAGAAGAGAAGAAGTCTGTGACCAGTGATGACGGTATGTCTAACGCCTGGTTCGCTCCTATGCTGAAGAAAGACGAGGCCAAACAAGTTGAGTTAAGCGGGAAATTCATTCTTCTGTTCGCTATTCTGGAAGAGTGCGAGAAATTGGGGGACAAAATACTACTCTTCTCTCAGAGTTTGGATACTTTGGATTTAGTCGAAGAGATGCTCAAAATCCGAATGGAAAGGGCGGCCGAAGAGTCACGAAATGTACCCGAAGTTGACGTCGAGTCCGGACTTATGAACGACGCGACACACGTTTGGATCAAACATAAAGACTACTTCCGTTTAGACGGTTCCACCGGATCTGACTATAGGAAGGCGTGGATCGATGTCTTCAACGATGAGAACAACTATAGGGCGCGACTGTTCCTCATCTCAACCAAAGCTGGAGGACTGGGCATCAATTTGGTCGGAGCCAACCGTTGCATCATATTTGACGCCTCGTGGAACCCGACTCATGACGTTCAGGCAATCTTCAGAATATTCCGTTTCGGTCAGAAGAAACCGGTTTATGTCTATAGGTTTGTCGCTCAGGGATCGATGGAAGAGAAGATATATGAGCGACAAATCATCAAACAATCCCTTTCCTGTCGAGTCGTCGACGAACAGGCGATTCAGAGGCACTTCAAAGCGGGAGAGCTCTCAGAGCTCTATAACTTCAAACCCGACACTCGAAAGGATAGACCGACACCTCTGGTACCAAAAGACCGACTATTGGCTGATCTTCTGCTGAAACACAAGGAGTTTATCGTTGGATATCACGAACACGACTCACTCCTTGAGAACAAACCCGAAGAAGATATGACTGAAGAGGAAAAACAAAGCGCTTGGAATGAATACGAACAGGAAAAGGAAGGCCTCTTCGCCAGAGAACAACAGGAAAGGGAGCAGAGAGTCCAGAGAGAGTTTATGATGGCTCAGGCACAGGCTCAACAGCAACAACAACAACAGTATTACCAACAATACCAACAATTGTTCCAACAAATACAGGCCCAGCAGCAGAACCCTCAAAGTGGTGACAGCCCTCAATTGCAGGCCATTCTCACAAATCAGATATACCAACAAATTATGAAACAACAGGAGGACGCCCGACGACTACAGCAACAGAAATATCAGGAGGCGAGGGCTCAACGCATGGCTGAATTGCAGAGAATGCAGTCCCAAAGCTCTCAACCCTCCCCTCAAACTAATTCTCAGACCCCTTCCGGCGCTCTACCCGGTTATGACCGAATGACTATCGAAGATATGGCCAAATACCTGAAGAATATGAACAATGATATCACTAACACTCAATTGGTTACACGAATTATGGGAATAATCGAAACGGGTCTCTCCACCTGTACTAAAGAATTGAATCTTGCAAAACAAATGGTATGGCTTTCCATTTCATTACAAATATTCCTATTTTAATAAAAATTTTTGTTTATATCATAAGGTTTTGACTCAGAATACTCCAGAAGTGCGGAGCAAATACGAAAAACTGGCAAAAGAAGTGTTTAATTTGAATAACCAGAAGACTAGGGCTCAGGTAGGCATCAACTTATTCCACGCTTTTGACTAAAACTTTAATTAATTATTTTTATAATTACAGCAACTTTTCAGTGTAGGACAGGTTTCGAACAATACGGGTTCCAGTCTTTTACAGACCCGACCAAATAATAGCGCGCGTCGACACCCGACTGCCACCAGAGCTAGCAATCAATCGGAAGAGTCTTCTTCTGGAACTAAATCAGCGGACGCTCTCATAGAAGAAGTCGATTAACGATTGAATTATAATTAAACTTCAAATCTATTTATATATATATAACTGTTTAGTGATCTCTAATTTAGTATAGCTTTCAGATCATCACAGCTTTCGATGCGAATCGAGAGCACATGTGCGCCAATGCGTCCAATACTTGTCCTCTTATGACACAAATCATTTAAACTTTGAAAGTCGTGGTTCTCTATCATAACTGTTCGCACATGTCTTGAATCTGAAGCTTAGCTCATATTTTGTCATTAAATTTGTATAAAAAACTTTTTTTTTCTATTAATTTCTTAAAAGAATTTCAAAATATCTGTTGGATTGCAATCGATTAGAGGTTAGTATTGATATGAGAATCGCTAGTCTTTTAACAAATTGAATGTAAATTAATTTGTAAACCAATTTGAATGCAATGTTTTCCCAATACTTTCCATTAATTTCTTTTACCCTTGGATTGTATTTTTCTTACTTTTAATTTACAGAAATTCCATTAAAAACATTCAATATTTTAACAAATTTTTATATAAAATTTGCATAAAATAAAAAACTGTTTGGAATTATATTCGTATGAATTGAAGTCAATATATATTTAAAGATCTTATATTCAATACAATTGTAAATAATTTTCTGATCGCCGAAAGCGAATCGATTTATGAAAATTTGTTTTAAATGAAATCAATTATCAGTTCATTTGGTTTTCACTCTTTTGCTTATCTCTAATAAAAATAACTCATCTTTTATTCAAACGTCAAAATTCTGATACAATTTTCGCTTTAATTCATTGATTTCCGACAAAATCTTTTATTTAAATCAAACGAAAGTTTATTTTTATTAAAACTAATGAAACAAATATCAAAAGTTTTAATTGAAAAGTAAATATGAATAACAACTTTAGATAATATTTGATATATTGTCATAACTTATGAACATTTGATAGAAATGTTGATGAAAATGATCAAAAATGATCGGGTGATTTATCTGGCCTATAAACCAGAACATTATTCTTTAGCACAGAATATTCTGTTAAAATTTTGGTTTCAATTATTTTTTCGCAAAAATGTTAAACAATATGTTTGTTGAGTCATATCTATTGACAAAGTCATGGAATCGTTTGCCTAACAATTTGTCTGACAATTTGTTTGACTGTTGCTTAGGGCTGACCATTATTTTCCATTAATAAGGAGAAGACATTCATTTGTGTCTACAGTAGTGAAGATCTGCGGCTTATTATCAGAAAAAAATATCACAAAACGACTCAATTTCTTAAAGAGATATTCAGTAATACTACTCTTATTTTAATCAATTATATAAACTTATACTAAAATATAAGATATAAAAATATATAGAGAATAATGAGAGAAGAGTTTCCACTCATGAAGTAAGTGAAGAGTCGATTAGTTTTGAAATACAATCCAATTATCTTTTCTAAGAATTCTGATTCAGATTAAGTGTAATCGACTTTTCAGATGAAATTCATAATGATTTTTTGCAATATTCAGAGTATGCTCAGGATACTTTATTCACTATTATATATTCTTTAACAGCATTGTAATAGTTGTATTAGTCTAGCTTGCTCAATTATACAGCTTTAACGTTCAATAGATATCAAACATCAAATGAATAAACAAAATCATAATTCAAGTGATCGAGTGATTAATGGAGAGATAGTTTGACCACATTTTCCATAACTAATCCATCAAATTATGTATTTATTGAAAGAGCACTTATTTGGATGAGTTTTTTCATCGTTCACTTCAAATAATTTCCAAATGAAAAGATTTGAGTCAATCCTATTCTTCAACTGATTATAAGTTAAATTCATATTTACTTTAAATGAATTTAGAGTTCAGTAATAAATACTAATAATTTTTAAATACTCTCTCAATTCAGTCAATAATTAAAGTATTGAAAGCTTTTGAATAAAAACAAATGTTAGAAGTGATGAGCATTTGATTCTAACTTATGTTAAGATCCATCAAATTCTTAGTAAAAGACTCGAAGAGAAATATCGTTTGAAATCACGCAATGTTTGCCTCAATTCAATGGTTTATCGGATTCAAAAAATCTACATTTAATCAGTATTTCCGAGAATTTATTCTTTGTTTTTCACATCAAAACCAAACTTCAGATGAATTTGAAACTCATTTTACGAAACACACGCTTTTATGTATCGCTAGTATTGCTACTCTTTGTTAACATATCTTTAGTTTAAGATTTCATTTTCAAAAAAATTATTCATTTTTCTCGTTTTGACAGCATATAAGAGGGTAAGTTATAATTGAATCTTCTGTAAACCTTATTATATTATGTTAGAAAAATGTCCATGCTTAGTTATTAACGATTTAAGTCAACTTAAGAATGTGTGACAAAAATCATAACTCATTATTTGTTTAGCATTTCATTTAATACTATATTTTGAAACTCAAAGAATTTTGATTCTTTCAGTTTCTTCATTAGTCAAGTTAGAAAGGTTGCTAGTGGCAAATTATCATCTACTCCTTTTGAATAATAACTGAGTCTTAATGAAAACGGAATGTTTGCATACCTTTCAAATAAATTTTAATTTTAATTTTCAGTCAATATTTCATTCCTTTCCCTCAATTTTGAAACAATGGAAGCCCTGAATAACTAAACAATTTAATTAATTATCAAATCAATGGATTGAATATCAGATTTCAAAGCCTTTTGTATTACCAGTAATTGGAATATCACTTATTATTGATGTTTGAAGTGAAGTATTAGTCAATAGAGAAAAAAAAAGTTTTCAATGATTTTCTACTAACGCATCAGTGAATGAATTTTGAGTTAATTTAATAAATTGTATGCCTCGATGAATATTAAATTAACTCAAGTCTACTCTTTTCATATGATTTTCATATTCATTGACTATTCATAGCTCTTATGTGTTAATAAATTTTTTCTCGCCCTAAGAATAGAGTCTCTCTCATAGAGTTTGGTTAACCAATACTCAAATACCTTTATTACTCTCTTTTGGGCACAACTTTCCTTCAAATAGCTATTTGAGTGCCTTTTCGTCTGTACTTATCATAAGTAATAAAATTCAATTTGAATTCAACCAAATCCTGAATTAATTTCGCATTTCATCTGAAAATCTAAATTCAAAACTTTTGAGGATTCGTTTGATAAGAATTTTCTCTCAAAACTTTCTGAACTTTATTCTGAAATTTAATTGAAATTTCGATTCACTTCTTGAATTACTTCGAAAATTTATATAAGCTATATATATAAGCTAGAACACTTTATGAACTTCTGATTAATTGAACTTAAGACTAATGGTAGAGCTTAGAGCACTTCTGTTCATCACTTGAAAACTAATTGATGAAAATTGTGGTAATTTCCACTTTTCTTCAAATTAAGTTTATTTGAATTGATTGAATGCAAGATAAGACAATTGAAAATTATCTTGCTAACTGTAAACTATCTAACTTTTATCATTAATTATAAAAAGTTGAAATACAATACATTGACATCTCATTTGACTGACGACCAAATTATTGATCGAAATAATTACAACCAATTAAACTACAAATTAATTATTTTTTTATTAACGCCTTTCTATACAATGCTTTCTATAAATTAAAATCTTTTCATTTGATATATCCATCAGTTGTTTCGTCAAAATATATGATCGGAATAATAATAATCTATCGAATGAGTGAACAAACAAAACAAATAATTTGATTGAATAGTGGACTGGATTTCATCAAATGAAACAAAAAGTCAATCAACGCTTTGTTCAAAGCATTCAATACTTGTCTGTCAATGTGTTTGTGTTTATTGTATTGAGCTTATGGTCAGATGGTTTACATTCGGTAGAATCACTGCAAACCAGGTATTATTAGATGCTATTCACACAATGTTTTTATACCATTTTATTAATTATATTCAAAGGTTTGATAGCATCAGATCTGATACTTCTGGAGAAGTGGCCAGAAGTCAAAACATCAATATCTCTGATCTTTTGGATCAACTACTCCTTGGATACGATAATCACATTCGACCCGATTTTGGAGGTATTCCGCAAAACGTTTTTTTTTCAAATAAAATATTTGAATTTCAATTGAATTCTGGAGATCTCTGATCCACTTGTGTCTAGTATTTTGAGTTTTAAGATCTTTTTTTCAAAGTTTTTTGTTTTGTTTGACTTTCGGCAAAAAACTAATGAATAAAATAATTGTGGATTTGAAACCTCTTTAAGCGTTTTTTCATTCATAATAAAAACAGGAAACGATTTTTTTATTCATTATTAATAATTCGAGTCTTTCTATAAAAATCGATTCTATAAAACAAATATTGAAAACAAAATGTTTACGAATTGAGTCTCAAAATAACTTTAATATATAAAAAAAATTTCATTTCGTGAATTAAATGAAGCTTATCTCAATTAAAATTGATATCTCTAATTGAATTTATAACGCCAAGATCAAAAATGTTTAAATAGCAATTAATTGTTCATTTTTGTTGATCTATGAAATGAAAGTTTTATTGAGGTTTTGGTGGCTTTTAGTCAAACGTCAAAAAAAATTGTTTTGAATCCCTTTCGATGGGAACTTTTATTACTCAAAATATTTACTTAATGTCATAAATAAAAGCTTTTCTCTCATTTTTTATTCAAAGCAAAAGATGTTTAATATTTAATACCATAGAATAAAACGATGAGAAGTACTTCAAAACTATACATTTAAGGCAATAAATGCTTATAAAGCAGTTCAGAGATATTTGTTTTGATATACAATTTTCACAATAAAATGAGGAAAACCTAATATTCGTGTCTCCACTGAATTTTGTCAGAATCTGAGTTGATATCAACAGAATCAGCAAATTTTAAGCATTATTTGCACAGTATATCACTTTTCGTTAAAATCAAACCTTAAAATAATAAACCGATTGACTCTTTTTAGTCTCATTTTCACTGAAATATTTGCATTACTTAATGGGAGAGTAAAATTAAATTGAATTCAACAAGATTATAATTGCTTCTAATGATTAAAACATTTGAAAGTCAAATAAATTACACAAACAGATGGATAAAGGATTTCATTAATCATTTTAGAAATGTTTGAATTGAATAAACAAAAAAAGTTTTAAGTATTTTTGGTTTTGAATTGAATTTTATTTTTTAAAAAACTTAAGAATATTTTTGTTTTAAATTAAATGTTTTGCCCAAAAAAAGTCATCGATTTTTTTCTGCTAAACTTAAGGCCCGCCGACAGAAGTTTTCATCGATTTTCACGTGAGAAGTATGGGTCCAATATCTGAGATGGATATGGTATGTATAGCACCGGCTGGTTAGGTATCATCAAATCTAATGCTTTACTTTATTTGTAAAGTTTATACGTTTTTATTGATTGTGTAAACTCTGATTGAAATGATTTCAGACATACGTAATGGACTGTTATTTTCGCCAGACTTGGACTGATAGACGGCTCTCATATAAGTCCAGATCCTTAATGGAAATTAATGCCAACAGAAATCTGAGTCAACCGGCGTTAGCCCTTTCCATATATATGTTGGATAGGATTTGGAAAGTAAGCTCTGATTCAATCCAATAATCTATCGATGATTTCATCAAAAAATTGGTCTCAATTCATAACCGCAACACTTATTCAGAGATTTTCAGTCACTTTATCGACTCTTTTACTGCACAAAAGGAAATCAATCTTTTCTTCAAATATTTCTTTTATATGTCTCTCAAAACATATCATATTTTTTGTTGAAAAATCATTTCAATGCTTTGAAGACTAAAAATAATCTTCTTTTTAACTTTTAGACTGAAAATCATTTGAACATTAAATTGAATATTTCTGAAGAGAAGTCTTCAAATGATGATTAATTTGAGGCCTTTATTATGAATTATTAAATTGAAGATATGCTTGAAATGAGAAAATATTTTTCTTGTTTCTAATGAAGTCTCACAAGAATTAAACGAATCTTAAGTTACGATAGAAATGATCTTTGATTTGGAGTCTGATTGAGTCAATTACCAGTATTTCTGATCTCATATTAACGATGATATGATTGTATACGAAGTCCTCAATAAATAGTAACGACATTATCAGAGAATAACTATTCAGAAAAGAATCACTTATTATAAGAATTGAAACTTTTTGAGAGTCTATCCACTAATGTCTGTTTGATATTTTTGCTGACTGTGTGTGAGGACAGCCTCCAACATATTTCCTAAACTCTCGACAGTCACATATGCACGTCATAACTCTTCCCAATAAATTTGTTCGCATTTATTCTGACGGAAAGGTTCTTTACTCATCCAGGTATTCAACTTTTCCACAAACTTTCAAATGAAACAAACATTTTAAGGACAGCCACTCAATAATTGATAAGTTTATCCCATTTTTATTGAACAGAATGACAATAACAGCCAACTGTCCGATGAATTTGGAGAACTTCCCAATGGATACTCAAGTAAAGCCCTTTCAATATAATTTGGAGTACTAAGTCTTGTGCCATAATAACTATTTTAATCTCTGTTTTGTATCACTGGTGACAGAGATGTCCACTGGCTTTAGGAAGTTGTGAGCAATACTTCTCTAATTGTGATTAAAACCAAATAAAATTGTTTTGATTTTATTTTTCAACAAACAGTCGGATATTCGATGGAAGAAGTGATCTATAGTTGGAATCCTTTGAGAAAAGTAGTGATAAATCCAGACATGAAGATGTCTCAGTTTGATCTCATAGCTGTTCCCGTCTCCAACAGAACAAATGACGGCCGCAAAGGTCAAACAATTCTGTCAAACAATTTAATTAATAATTACAATAAATACCCTCTCCTTTTAGACGGTCCATACTCTATATTATTGGCCAGTTTTCACTTCCAGAGACATATGGGATCTTTTGTGATAGAAGTG
This sequence comes from Tectocepheus velatus, assembly GCA_034700625.1. Taxonomy (NCBI): domain Eukaryota; kingdom Metazoa; phylum Arthropoda; class Arachnida; order Sarcoptiformes; family Tectocepheidae; genus Tectocepheus; species Tectocepheus velatus. The sequence goes on from JAQIXV010000152.1 coordinate 75,283, forward strand.
TATGCGCCCTGTATTATGCTGGTTGTGCTCTCCTGGGTCAGGTATTCATCATCATATCAATCAAATTAATGGAAAATAATAGTGTTTTATCAAAATTACAGCTTTTGGATAAACAGAGAGGCCACGGGTTTGCACTCATTTTGTTTATCTTTCAAATCATTTATTGATTTATTTGTTTTTTGCGATCAAAAGCCGATAGAATAACGTTAGGTATCATTACTTACATCTGTTTTTTGTTAAACATTTGGATAAAACTTTTCAAAAACATTTCAAAAACATTTCCATAGGATTGACAACTGTTCTAACAATGACTTTCTTGGGCTTAGAGTTGAGGAACGATTTGCCAAAAGTGCCCTAGTACGTTCAATTCATCTTATCTGATCTTATTCTCTCTAAACACCTCATCTCCTAATTTGATGTTTTATCTGAAAAATGATTTTTACTATTGATTTGTTTGACTCAAGTCTGACAGCGCTCGACGTTTTCGTATACATTAGCTTTGCTTTCATTTCCGCCACTATTTTGGAGTTTGGTTTCGTCCACTTCTTCACCAAAATTGGTATTTATATTGTTATTGACATTAAGATCAATGATATCATTAACTAAACAAATGTTATGTTATATTGAGGTTCGGGTGAGTATTACTTCTCTCCGTCGGCTCTCATAGAACTCAATAAAGAGAACCAAATCGACGATAACTACTCCAGTGATGAAGAATTTGAAGAAGAGTTACCCCATTCTCGGCGTAAACCTATAACTTCTGAGTACAGGAGTGACAGCAGAAGTGGACACGACTTCATTGAAGAGACTAACGATAATGAATACAGTCGTAGACTAAGAGAGAATATTTTGGAGCCACCGGTGATCGTAAGTATAGTTTACGCTCTATTTAATACTCAAGTGTTTTGCATCTGATAAGAGATACAGTGATTCTCATCAATACTTACGACAAAAACATAAAAATCAATTCACAGTTAATTTGTGCGATAAGTCTTCCCAAACCTTAATTAGTTTTCTGTTGTTTTTGTGAAACTGTTTTCGAGATTCAATTGAAAAGCTTTCACTAAATTATATATAATATCGAAATTCAATTTAAGATAACTTCAAATCAAATAATTGTTAAATAAATTGAATTTCCAAACCACTGACCCATCGATTTCAATTCAGTTTCAGAGACGACCTAGCGAAATTTATTCCACAGAAAGGGATCGGGGGGTTATTGTCCTCAAACGAGACGATTTCGACACATTGTCGTCCGTATCCTCAACCCAGACAACTCCACCTCCGATAGAGCCCTACGATTACGAGTACGACATCCAACAGCCGACGACCAGTACCTTCAGATGCAGTCATGAGTTTCAGAGGTACTCATCGCCGCGTCTGAGAAGAGAGAAGGGGCGACCACTCAGTAGGTTCTCATCAATTCGTGCCTCAATACGGAACCACTTTTCTCGGCCAAAATCGAGGGGCCGTCAGTCTGTTCCGCTTCAACTGAATAGTGTCTCAAAAATAGACCGAATATCTCGAGTTATATTTCCATTGGCTTTCATTATAATGAATTTAGTTTATTGGTATACTTTCCTCAGAGCGGAGATGAAGTTCGACCAAAAAAATAAATTCATTTGATTTTCAATTCAATTATTTGTTTGAAAATATTCTAATCAAGTGTTGAGACCGATAGCCAAGCGATATAACCATCAAATTCTTGATTCAAAACTTTGACATTCCTTTTAACTAAACAATCAATTTATGCAAACTCTCTCCAAACCCCATGTCTTGACACAAAAAATGCCATTTATTTGATATTTATTACTGTATTTGAGTGAAGACAAGATTTAATAAATCAATTTCAAGAGATTTTGGATTAATTCTGTTTTAAGTCTAAAAACTTTTATCAATCAATTTATTGGCAAATAATTTCATTTATTTATTTGACTTAAGAATAGACTTATTTTTAGTTTTATCTCAAGATTTAGAGTCCAATCATTGAATCCAAATATCGATTCAATGAATTACTTCAGAAATAGTTCATCAAAAACAAGATTTTCTTCATATTAGAGGAAATGGACTCATAGTTGAAGACATACAGCAATACATCGATTATTTTTAAACAGATTTTCTCAAAAAAAGAGATCAAAACAAAAGTTTTGCTATAAATCTGTCCTAAAATACAATTAATTGAATTGTTATATAGATTTGGAGAAGAAGTGTTGATCACTGGTTGGACCACATCTTGAATTCGCTGTTCCTCTCGTTAATGAGGAAAACCCAATAAATAAGATTTAGAAGAAACCAAACAAATGGGAACAGTATTCGACTCGTTTTGTCGATAAGAGACACACTATTGGCGGCGGTCAGTCCCTGTCCTCTGACCCGACGTCTTCTCATTTGTTCTTTATATGACTGACTGACAGTCAGACAGTAATAGAAGTTTAGGAAAAAGTTAAATATTTTTGAAGTCAACCCATTCTTCTGAGTATTGGAAGTGTTTGAAGGGATGTAGTGATCGTTATATCGATTATTGTATTGAGAGTTGAGTTCCATCTCATACTCCAAGTCCTGGTCATCGATGTCTTCATAATTGTCATCACTTGCATCGGATCCAATTTGATCGACAAAGTCATTGGCTCTGATCCTATCGTTGAGATACTGTTCCAAAGTTTCAAATCTTCTGAATTTGTCTAAATGTGAATCAATTGATTTGAAGCCATGTTTTGGACAATAAATGTTTGAATATTTCATATCAAAGGAGTCATAGATTCGGTATTTTTTAGCTCTTCTTCTGTTGTTTGCCACAGATTTCTGATTCACATCATATATATTGATCTGAAAATCAAAATAAATTGAATTAAAAAACAAAACAAATATCGCATCAAATCCTACGGTAAGACAATATCCTAAGCAATAGATTTGTAGCAAAAGTTAACTTCAAATTCAAGTGGACTTCAATGGACCCCTCATATGACACTTCCCTGCCGTACACTAAATGGATTGTGTTTTACTGGTCATGAAGTGGTCATTGTTTGGCCTCATTGTCAACAGATGTCAGACAACTGTCATTAATCATCAATTAATCCAATCATTAAACAATGGATTGCATAACAAATAATCGATTTGATTGGCTGTCGATGTGTTTGACTGACAGCCAATTAGAAACAATAGAATTAAGATTTGAATGCATTTGAATTGAATAAGTGATTCGTCTGTCAATCGATTTGGAGAACATTTTTCAGTCATTTGTTTGTTATTTAAGTTTTAAATCATTTAATAATTTGTTTAATAATTAATTGTTTTAATTCATTTAAAATCCAATTAAATGTGTTTTCAGTTTAAATAAATCCATTTATTTGTGATATTTGTCGACAAAATTGAGTGAATCGAGTGATGGACTCTTCAACCGATTGTCGTGTCATTGATTTGAATCCATTTGAAGACATTTATCAAAATCGTGACACTATTTGGCGTTTGGATAACTTTGAGGACCCAATACCTGCCCTCATGTCTGCCGAAGACGTCCTCAACAGTCAGACAATTGAACGAAACTATCATTTGATGTCAAATATGGAAATAAGTCACTCATCGGACACACGTTTGGATCAAATGACTGACAATTACATTGAGTTATACAACGAATCCATCACTTATTCAGAGGACAACATATCTCTCGAAGCCATCGATGACTACGATTATGATAATATGGGTTCCGGTGACGGAAAGGACTCTATTTGGCGATTGGCTCTCAATTCGGAAAACAATTATCTGAAGACATGTCTTAAGACCAAAAAGACGATAATAAGAGTCAATTCATTGCATCCGAAGCCAAATCTGATCCGATTTCCAGAAAAGTTGTGGAAAATTGTTAACGAATGCACTTCGGGTGCCATTAAGTGGTCGACAAACGGCAACTCAATTCTCATTAATTATGATTTGTTTCAAAACCAATATTTGACTGATTTTCTACACTTTAAGACCAAAAACGTGTCCTCTTTTGTCCGTCAATTGAATTTATATGGATTTCATAAATTGGGACAAAAGACCAAAAAGAAGACAAATTTTTGCTATTCTTTGCCTATAAATGGTATCAATTGGTTGCATACGAACGACCAGATCCTGAGTCTCACCTCATGTTTGAGTCCAACAGTCAATCAAAGTATGGCTTCAGACGAGACTTTCTACGAAATGCATGAATTCAAGTCTGAATTCTTCAGAAGAGGACGAATGGAACTATTGGAACAAATTAAGAGAAAGTATCCAAATGTGGCCAACGATGAGAACTCCCATCAATTGATTGAAAACAAAGTGAAGTCTCAAAGAAAACCATTGAAACAATTGAATACGAAAACCAAAAGCAAACAAATGACTAAAAATTTGACAAAAGGTAAAAAATATTCGAAGAAATCGAGAAAAGAGTCGTTTGAAGAGAATCTTAATTCTGTTAACTTTAAAAGTGGTGTCCCTTCGGAGCGAAGCAGTGATTGCTATCAACACTCATATCAACTGATTATCCCTCAAATGTTCAACGAATCGATTCAAACGAATGACGAAAATGTTTGAAATTTTATATAAAACGAATGATTCGTTATTTTTATGCAAAACTTTATCTAAAATCTCATTAATTTTTATTTATTATTCGGTTTATTATCTGATAAATAATTTTATTAAATGTTATTAATATTCGTAACATATTTACTATTTATTCCGTTATTTGTTATAATAATTTTATTTATGATATTTAGAGAACTCATAGAATATTTCGTTTATTTATTTGAAATAATTGTAATATTTGTTCGCATTTTTCATTTGATTCAATGCTTTTTGTTTTTTTTTTTTTGGATTTTGAATAAAAAGTTTAATAATTAATGAAAAAGAAATGTTTCCTAAGATTTATTCAAATATTGACTTTTGTTTTCATTATTTGTGACTTTACTCTTGATTTTGATTTTCATAAAATTTAATGTATTTCTGAGAAACGCCTTAAGAAATGTATTTCTATTTTTGTAAAAGTATTGGAAGACTTGAAGAATAGTGAAAAACAAGTGACAAACCATTGAATTAGTTTTTGTATTGAATTCTTCATCTCTTTGTTCAGAATTGAGTTATACTTTCAAAACACATACTTTTTTTGTCAAAAAACTTTTGAAAATTCAAAACTTTGTTTGTTATGAAGAGATGACAATAGAAGCGGTGCTCTCAAAGAGTCTCAATCCGACACAGAATTCACAATTAATTAAATCTTTCAAATCAATGGATGTCTGTCCTATCGATACTATCGATCTTTAATTAAAATGAAACTCAAAGTAATCAAAACCTGAATCAAAGTTTTGGTCAAATATTTTCTCAGCAATTATTTGATTTTGATTAGACATTCATCTAATAATAAGCAGACAATTCAGTGGCACACCATAGGGGAGAGACATGCGAATAGTGGTCACGCAATTGATTGCATTGAAATAAGTTGTGAAACAAATTCTTTTGTGAAATAAAAAAAAATTTCATTTGAGACGAGTTTTCATTAAAAGTATTATAAATTATAAAGAAATTGATCGCAAGACTAGTATTGAAAGGAAATACCTTTTTTTCATCGCTTTGATATGCCTTCGGAGGGGCGATGATATTGAGGGGGTTTTCAGGTTCGTCGTCGTATTTCTCTTGAGCCCAGTCCTCATCGATCTCAACGAAAGGCACTTCTCCTATGTTTTCAAATCTATGCATCAAAAGGAGAGTTCGTGTCGTCTTTCAGTCATTTATTACATACCGGTTCCAACTTTGGTGAAGTAGTGAACGCAAGCGAACTCTAATAGAGTGAACACCACAAATAAAAAGCACATAATTGTGAACCAATCGAGTGCTGTCGCATAACTCAAGATTAAAGGAAAGACATATAAATATGAGTTGAGATTCAAATATCGATTTTTAATGTAATTATTGTTAAATACAATTATATCTTCCGATACATACCTTACTCGAGGTAAGTCACTCCTGGAGTCCAAACCAAAGGTCGATAGAGTGAGAACTGCTGTAACGCCTAATGAAAAAGTTTGAGAAATAAATAAAACTTTTCTTTTGACAAAAACTAATGCATTATTTCAGTTCAAATGTAAGGAAGGGCTGAAAACTTCACCAAAAGTTAGAAAAAGTTTATAAAAATAAGAGAAATAATTGAAGTATTTTTCAGATTCACTCGTCTTTAATGAATTGCCTGATATTTGGTTAATTAAAATCAAAATTCAGAGTTAAGCCAACCGTTCATTGATTTGAAATCTGAATAATGGGATTAAATGACACCTGAAATGAATTGTTTGTTTTGAATCTCAATGAAAACAAAATCATAAACTTTTAAATTAGTTTCAAATTATTTTTAATGTTTTTGAACTCTTTTTTCTATAAAATTGAATTTAATTAAATTTTTTTGAAACATTTGAAAAATGTTGAAAAAAATGAAAATTAATTTTTTTTAATGAAAACTCATTTCGTTCGGAAATGTTAATAAAATTTGATTAAAGTATAAAACTATATAAAAATGTTTTCACAGAATATTTCGTTTTATGTCTCATATTCTTTGACTTCAAACGTAGCGAACATTTTAAGCATATTTTGAATAACTTTTTATTAATTAAAGAAATGACATAAAAGTAGGGGAGAGAGAGAGAGAGAGAGAAGGAGAGAGAAAAAGAGAGAGGGAGAGATAGAGAGACTTACCTAACCCAACGCGATCTATCCAATGATTGAAACAATAGTTAATGCAAATAACA
>JAQIXV010000153.1:0-82020 GCA_034700625.1 Tectocepheus velatus
AAATGTCTTACATGGTTGGATTCAGTATTAAATTCCCTATCAGAAAATCATTTGGTGCGCATAACAATTTTTTGGGCCAACTTCTTTGATGATTTTGAGAGCACCGAAATATTAGGGTCTTAATCTTAAGGTATAAGACCCTCTTCATCAAAATCGACAAATAAGACCCCTTGGTTTTTGGCAATTTAGGGAATAGTTCGGATAAATTTCATCATTTAAACACTTAATAAAAGAATATTTTTCATATAATAAGGCAAATGTATATGAATTTTTGTGAAAACCAACTTGATTCCTCAATTTTCTCAATGCTCATGCTCTAGGCTAATAACTTCAAAAAGGAGGGGTCTTAATCTTGAGAATAAGACCCCCCTCTATCAAAATTGGCTTTGCAAGACCCGGGGCTTAAAGACCCGAATAAACGGTAAGACTATTCATTGAAAATACAAGAGTGCCCAAGCTTCGGAGCTCCAGGGAGAGTAAATTGGATTTTCAGAAAATTTTCCAGGGGGGTCCAGAGGAGGCTAAAAGGCTAAAAACTGTCATGGCGGGGTCATTTTAGCTATACCCCCTGTGGGCATCCCTGTTGAAAATTGATTAATAGCATTCATTTGCACCGAGAAATGAAAATTCAATAAATTAATTGGTTTTTAGTGTTTTAGTGAATGAGAGTCTCAACCGTTTACTCAATTGAAAACTTTATGTGAGTCTCCAATGAATCAAAATTAGTGTTAATTCGCGAATTAAATCATTAAAAAGTTGAAACATTTGACAATTTTATTCGTTTATTAGTTTAGTTATTAATTCTCAGTGAAAATATTCTGATAAATCCCTGAATAATAAGAACAATTTGAGTCTGTCTTTGAAAAAAAGATAAAATTAATCATAATTTCAATCGAAGACTCATTTGTTTCTAATTTATAAGAAATTCTTGAAAGACGTGTCGTTCAGAAGAATTAGAGAAAAGACAATATTTTTTTAATGATTGCTTTGAAAATAGATTTTCCTTAATATAAATATAATTATTCAGTGAAATACTCAACAGTTTTCTAACATTCCTAAAGTTAATCATATTTTTTCAGATTCAGAGAATTTAACGCAACATAAAAAGGGAGAGAAAGGGAGAGACAAAAGGCGAGAACAAAGTGTTTTGTAATTATAATAAAATGTATTTTTGATTCAAATAAAAGTGATGTCTAAGAAATCAAAGTGTTCTCTCTCTCTCTCTCTCTCTCTCTCTCTCTCTCTCTCTCTCTCTCTCTCTCTCTCTCTCTCTCGATGCAAATGATCTTGATCTATTTGAAAATAAAATGAATGTTTTCTACATTCGGTATATTTGGTTTCAAGGGTTTGATTGGTTGAACTCTTTCTGATTCCTGGTATTTGAAAGATTGTCTCATTTTCTGATTAGTCTACAGAAAATAGTGACACGTTTTGTAATACGAGTCATTCCAATCAGATTTGATTTCAATGCAAACAAATTGTCGATTAGTTTTAATGAGAGTTTGTCTCAAATAAGAAGAGATTAAAGAATTTTCGGAAAAAAATATTGAAATCATTGAAATCTTTGTTGACTCCAAACAAAACCTTTAAGTAAACGAAACGAAGAAATATTTGATGCACTCATCGGAGCGTAAAATCCATTATTCACACACTTTTTACACTCTTTTAGTGCCGTTTTGATAGTCAACCGCTGCGAGTGACAAAATATGATAAAAACGATGACCAAGATCATCAAACAAACTATCATTAATTGAAATTTAAAAAATATTTGCATATAAAAAAGAGCTAGGCACATATTATTTAACTTTTTAATCACATAATCAATATTTTCATCCATACATTTGAGATGAATCTTGAGGTCATCCCTTCAAATGGTCGCTAAAAGTGCTCTAAATTTATGATTAGATCTAAAAATAGACGAAATTATACGAAATTCTCGTAAAATATGTGTTTTGACTCGACTTAGAAAATAAACATTTCATCTGAAAAGTGGTTTTAATCACAAATTTTTACTTTTTATACAAAAATAAACAAAATTAGAATAAAACGAATAAATCTTTTTTAAAATAAGAAGAAAAACAGTTTGAAATAAATTGTCTGAAAATTAAAGTAATCTCAATATTGGTCTTCAATATATAGTTTTGGCGAAATTTAATTCAATTACAATAAAAGAAATGAAAATTAATTTACAAATGAATTCATTTACTGTAAGTATAGTCTAGTTTTATATACGAAAAGAGGTCACAAAAAGTCTTATCTTTTGTTTGACTTATTTCGTGAAATATTAGAATATCTTTGAATAGAAATAAGAAAAATATTCTTTTGTCGAAAAGTGTTAAGTCTTTTGCTTAAAATAAATTTTTTTATACATAAAAAAGCATTTGTCGGACATTTATTTCATTTTTAATGACAATAAAATATTTATAGTTTAAGTGAATTATTGTAATGAAAGTCATTTTCGTATTTTATCTCAAATTAAAAGAACTTTAGTTTCAATTATTTGTCGCAAATTTTTATAGCTGTGAATAGCTGTGAATTTTGGGGAAAGACTCACAAAATATATTTTCAATTTTTTATTGAATTTTTCGAAAGTCTTTTCAATATTTTGGACCAAACTATGAAAGACTGGAAGCGATCCCTTCGAGTCTATGACAAGAGTTTCGATGTCTTTCGATATTTCGTTCATTTTTAGGACATATTTACAAATATTATGTCTATTAATGTCTCTTAAAATCCAATTTCGATGACTTCGGTCTCCAAACAAATCAATGGATTCTCTGTTAAACCAATTGTTCAGAATTTGTTGCAAACATTTGACCACAAAATATGTGTTTTCCATAACTTTTGCCTCAATTTTGTTATCGTTTTGAACATAACTTTTGATAATTTGAACCAATTGTTTGACAATCAATTGAAAGCCAACAATAATATCATAAGTGATGTCGACATCGATTAGAATTGAAGTCAAAACCAATTGTCTTCTCATTTGAGACTCGATTTGATTTAAATGTCTTTCGGTTAACATTAGTTTGAAATTTGTTTTCAAAATATTAAATACTTTTTCTTTGCTTTTCCTCTCAATTGTCGGCATTTTTTGTTGTCTTCGGACTAATTGTGATATCAATTGAAGAGACATTTGAACCAATTGTTTGTCAATCGATTGGTTAAGACTTTCAGATAATAAATAATCGATTATTTGATTCAATTCCTCCAAAATCTCCGTTTGTTTCGATTTATTGAAACAAAATTCAATTGATTTTAGAGTAGACTTGAGTTTAAAGAACTGAAATCGATATGAAATCGAAGAATCAATTTGTCTTTCAATTGATTTGTCGTCCATTTCATTGATTTTCGGTTTATTTCGGTTTCGGTTTATAAACAAATCGTTTGAATAAAAAGTTACAAAAAATTTGATTCAATTCTAAACTCAATCCAAACAAAACGTAACACAAAATACAAAAACAACATAAACTCAAACCCCGTTTTGAGTCAAACCCCAAATTTTTTTTCATTTAATTGGTTTTAAGTTCGCTTTCGTTAGAAATGATTCCGTATTTTAAGAGATAATGATTTCAATTGAATTTCTCTCTTCATTATTGAAGAAAAGATAAATTATTTTATAATATTTTCTAATTCCATGACTCAGGAGAGGATTCAAATGAAAAGATCAAATAAATTAAATTTTGTTTTTATTGAGTGTTTTGTGAATTTTGAATTTGAAGTGTCCTTCATTACCATCCAATTTATTTAATGAGGATCGTTTCAAATAAAGTTGACTTGGCATTTTCTTTCAAATGAGGTCAATTTTCTCTCTAATGAGCAAACAATCGATTATTTTATAAATTCTCAGAATTTAAAATCTATTGAAAAATATGATCTTGGCTTTCTTTCACTTTATGAATAGTCTATCACAAATTGATCAATGTCAAAGACTTGTACACTTCAAAGACTTTAATGAATAGACCCGATTGTAATTTCATTTTGAATTCATTTTTATGGATTAGAGAAAAAATTATTAACCGGAATATAATTGACTGTATTTAAGAAATTTTTTGGTTTATTGTAATCGCATTAACGCTATATTTGAACGCTTCCGAAGTTTATTAATTATTATGAAATTTAGACAAAATATTCTTAAGGCGGAAATAATCTCTAATAATAAAGAATTGAACTGAAACTAAGTTAAGTTTGAGCTCTGATTTGTTCTGTAATTTATGCGGTTTTTTGTTGACTTTAATAATATTTCTCCAAAGAATGACTTAATGTATGAAAATGTGTTTGGTATAAGAATTTCGACTAATTCTCATTCATTCAATTCTTTTGGAGATATTCTTCGCCTTATATTATTATTATTCAAATAACTCGATAACAATATTGAACTGAATTTTCGCAGAAATCACCATTTTTAATGAACCAAGTTTATTTGAATCTAATAGAAGTTCTTTGCATTTCTTTGCAAGTTCTTTAATAAAATATATTTTGAAAAATTTCTATTTAGAAGACCTAGAAGATGAATCATGCATTTTTTGTATTCAAAATAACATTCACTAAATTTATATAATTTAGCGAACGTTTGGATTTTGACTCAAAGTATTGGCAAAGAATTGCCTTAAGATATAAACTTTCGAATGTCTTATTATTTAGTATTGATTCAAATGTTTTGAGCTTGCTCATATCTTTTAATGCATTAGAAATATATGTGTTTTGAATGTCATTATTTTTTTTACTTCTATTTTGTCAACATTTGTAAGAATATAAAGTTGTATTTTCCCGGAATCAGTAGTTGCAAGAAATATATTCACATTCAGTATTTTCAATAATCATTATTTGTTTAGATTTTCATCACTCCTTCTATTCACCAAAAATCGATTCAATATTATTTGATATTTGATTTGTTATCGATTATTAAATGGACTTTTGGCGGAACTTTTCTTTTGATAGTTTTATCCCAGAGTCTCAAAAGCGTTGGATTTTCTGTTTTTGTCTCCAATTCTTATTTTGATTTATTTATTTCGCTGTTGTTCTCAATGACTGTATATTTTATATCTAAAATTGATAGCACTTAACACAAAACAATCGTTTCAATAGACTGTCCGTCAAATGTCATGATTTTCTTTAATTGAAGCCATAATAACAAAACGAACAAAAAAACTATTTCATTGATTTTCGTTTCAATTGTCTTTTTATTTCAGACAATTTTCAAGTAAATTATTATTTTTATGACAAAACATTTGTACTTATTATTAGAAGTTAATAATAAAAATATATACTCTTTGTTAAGAATTTTAATGAAATGTCAGACAATTTGATTAAAATTGAATAAAAGAGAGGCAACAGATCTTCACATGAAGTCTGAAGTCTTCACTTGAGAGCAGTGATGACAACACTTGAAAGACTCGTAACAAAAGGATTTTCTTTCAATTTTCAATCAAAGTTTCCTTCGATTCATCACTTCATCCAATTATTCAAACAATCGTTTGATATTTCTCTGATTAAATAAAACATCTTGCACAATATAAGATGTCTTGAATAAGTTTAATCAAATATATTTTCCAAAGAAATTATTCCTCCTGGGATATTCCCCCTTAGTTTCCTATTTCCCAATGCTAGAGCTTTCCTAAACAGTTATTTCAACGGTATTTCAAGAGTATCTAGTTTTATTCAAAAAACGGCAAGGGCCTTTTGAATTTTGGTTATTTGAAAAATATTTTTCAGGCGAAATCAAAAACAGTTTGTCCAGCGATCTGAGTATCGCCAATTGATTCGGATCCTTATTTCAATCGATTTCTCATTTATTAAATATTCAAAGAAATTAATGACCCGTAAAGATATATGTGTTGCATGCTGAGTTTTCAATTATTTTTTTGATTACATGTTTAAAATAATTATTTGTGTCGAACATGTTTTGTATTAAACTTTGGGTTTATTTTTGTCAAAAGTATTAATCGATTTATTTATAGATTTGTTCAACGATTATATCGATCTTAAAAAAAAAGAAAAAATTATTTGAAAACTTTCATCAAATCCTAAGAGGATTTAAGGCCTGGCAACCATCATATGTGCATCATGTGTGCAAGATGTAACTTTGATGAAACATCCCTTTGATCGGCTCCGGCTTCTCTCAGAACATTGTTTTTAATTTACTCAAAAAATTCCATTTATTTTCACATATAATGAGAGGCATTGCATTCAAATGCAAATCCAATTCAAAATTTACATGAATTTTGAAAAAGTGATGAATTTGTTTCATTTTGTTTAATCAAATGTGTTTACTCAGAAATTCAGAATATATTCAATATTTAACTACAAATCCATTGAATCGAATAAATAATTATAGATAAATATAAAATAGATTATAACTCGTTTTAATTGAAGCTTACAAGTTGTCTTGGTTTTGAATTTTCTATTTAAATTTTGAAAGCAACCTAGCTCATTTGTCAAATGAAACAGATTTTCATATAAACTTTCTAATATTGGAGAAAACTGACCATTTGCCAATTTTGAAGTGAAAATCAAATATAAATAAATTTTTGTGTCATTCTGTCCATATTTACTCACCTGAAGTTTCCAATCGAGTGAAGTCTTTCCACAAAATTTTTCGCTTATTTGGAGAGAAATCAATTGAAAAACAATTTAACTTAAAATTTGCAGAAAAATATTTTTCAAATCTTTATTTCAAATCTCCTCAAAATGTATTTTAACTATTCCTAAGATATTATTATATCATTTTTAAAATACAAAATACGCTGAAATAAGTCGATAATCTTTTCTTTGAAAAGTTTGACTAAAAAATCATTTTATTTATTGAAAATTCAGTTAAAATATAATGAAAATTATTCGAAAGCATTAAAAATAAATATTATATTTTTTGTTGAATTATTCAAAAATGATTGAAATGACTAATAACTTATTTCAAGACTTTTCAAAAGTTCTTTACCTTGCTATTTTTCAATAAAATCTATATTTAATCAGAAAATAAAATTCAATTTATTTGTGCAATGAATTGAAAAAATTGAAAACTCCCAGTAATTTGAATTGAATTAAACTTAAATATTGAATAATATGAAAGAAATTGTGGAAAATATCCTAATATTTGATATTTGAGTTGTCAAAAAAAGGACAGACAGTCAAACAAACAAATTCCAGTGAAATTGCTTTACTTCAGTTCCCAAAGGATTCCGTTTAAAATTCTTTATTCTGTCCCCAATTCAAGCAAATAGTCGGACGCCTATCATGTGATGAAATGAAATTCATGTTAAATCTCTGAGAGATATGAGTTGGCATACAATTCAAATAATTATTGCAATTAAAGCATTAATTCCTAACTTTTTCTGTATTTTAAGCTAAACTCATATTCGAGCCATTGATTGATTGAATAGATTTTAGAAATAAAATTATTTTGAGGACACTTTCAATGTCACAAAAATAGTGTGAATTTAATTGTTTTGGGAAAATAGGAATCGATTGGAATAATTAAATTGACTCTTGCTTGATCATTAAAACAGTGGCTTTTGGTTTTCTTATCTATTTTTAGTGAAATTCGAGTTAAGTTTTATGTAATGTTTGAAAATAATCAAATGATTGGTATCAAAGACGATGTAACAGAGGAATAACTGTTGTGATTAAGGCTCAAATACAGTGATTAACATTACTTCGGTTCTCTTTATTGCAGTCTTTAATCCAAATATTGAGAATGTCTTATAAGAGGCCATAAGAGTCTAACTTTTTGCTAAAGTAGTGAACGCATCACAAATTATATGACTGTATGGCACACATACTCTATAATAGCAGACTCTGGTGAATATAAATATGCAGAGCACAGAGTTTGGGCGCAGAACACTTCCACATTTGATTTGTGAAAACATTTGAGTCGAGTCTGTGTACGACTATTATTAAATTTGTTCATAAGATTAAAAAGTTGTTTATTCATTAAATGCAAAGCATTGATAAAAAATAGTTGAAATAAATCTTAGTTTGTCGTCGAGTCTAATACAATCGGACCAAACAAACTGTGCAAACATGACTGGAGTGGAGTAATAGGAGCTCATCACCGATGCGATCAATAAGTATGACAGTACTCTCAGTGTTTGCCATCAGTTGAACCTATTTTTTCTCAGTTTGTATCCTTTCATTCAATACAACTATACTATAGTAATAGATTTGAACTGAATTTATTCTGTAACCGCTCTGTTCATCAATATTTCGCCTTTTCTTTCAACTCTTATCACACGAAACAACAAATATTTAATTAGAGCAACAGTTTTATGATTGTGATGGCAGTGATGGCACTGTCTATCAGTTTGTGTTAATAAAACTAATCTATTTAACTTTGTTAATGAGTTACTTTAACTTTTGACAAATAGTAATGTCTTTCGTTAATCTTCAGCGGATTTATTATTTGCTTCCAAATGATCACTAATTTCAACGAATCATAAATATCTGTGAATATCTGTCTTCATATTCTTAAACATTTCTTTAACATTTTTGATCTTGGTATAAAAGTGATTGGTACCAATGTGAAATTTTTGAAATTCCATACATTTGTGATGACCCTTAAGTTTGTGAATAATTAAAAGCAAATAAGAACTGAATGGAAATGGAAATGATATTCTGGATTCAGTATTGCATTTCTGGACTCTTGCTCTCAATTGTTTGCATTATTGGTATTTTGGGCAATACTCTCACTCTTTACATATTGAATGTTAATGAAGGTAAGGGTAAAACTTTATTATTTCTGTCCTCTCTCCAAACTTTTCTTTGATTTTCATAATCGATAATAGATTTTATTGAAATCATTGCCATTTGAAATTACTTTTGAAGTCATTTTAATTAAATCTCTCCAAAAGATAATATTGTCTGACATAACATATAACACACATTAGATTTCTTTTTGTTTTTAATAAACAATATTAATCTTCACATTTATTGTCCAAAATGTCAAAAGATTTGATTTTATCGATAAATCATAAAAAGTTGTGTAAAATATGAGAGATAGGTCTGATTTAGGCCTCATTTAGGCCTCATTTAGGTTCAGAGAATTCAATTACGATTCAATTCTATGACTTATAGCCAAAAGCCAGGAAAAGGCATAATTAGTGATAATTTTTATTTGTTTTACAGTTTTTACTAATTAAGTCATTAATTATTAATATTTAAAGCAAACGAATCAACAATTATTTGAACTAATATTTGGTTTCATTAAATCCAAGATAATTATGAAATTATTAGCAAAAAATATGAGACAAACAAATTCTTCGTTATAATTGATTTTTTTATGACAATTTCAAACGGAAATAGATTTTCACCATTTTCTTAAGGTTAACTATCTTACACTAGTATTACCTAGCACATACACCCACATTCTTATCTTATCTTAAAACCTATTTTTCTATTCGAAGTCATTTTTATTCCGAAAATCAAATTTATTTAAAATAAGAAAACAATGAATTATTCATAAAATATGGTTCAGTTGATGACATCTTTTAATACATCCAATCATTTGATTTATTTTCTAGGTGGTTTCTTCTCAAATTTATTCCCTGTATTGAAAAAAAGTTAACAATTTAATAGAAATTCATTTTCTCAGAAATTTATTGAATTTAAAATAAAAGATAAAATGTATTACACGACACAAAAAGTATCAAAATTAAAGATATGTTCAATACGTGATCCAAATGGAAGATCTGTCCGGAAAACTATGTTTCCAAACTTGTGTTTAAATTTTAGGCATGACCAGGATAATGATTAACGCTTGGGGCAGTTTGATTTATTCATTCATAAATCTCTTGAGCATTGGTTCTCTTAATTTGAATCACTTGAGAAACATTTACGCCATTCCTTATTAATGTCTATCAATAATGATTACGAAATAACTATAAGTAATTTGTATGACTAACTCATTATTTGCTCAGAATATCATATTTTTGTCAAATTATTATTTTTCATATAAAAACAAAATACAAATTTATTTCAATAGTTGTTTATTTCGAAGACTTTCCACTAAATTATCTATAAATGCCCTAGATCTTTTTTGCCAAATCAATACAAAACCCTTAATTTATAGTGACATTTGAGAAATGGTCGAATCCCTCCTCTCTATTGTCGGTTTCTATTGTATTCATATCTTATTCTTAATTATATAATAAATTATATATCAAAACAAAAGTTAATAAATTGCTATTTTGTTCAGATATGCGGAAACAATCAATTAATATATATTTGACTGTTTTGGCACTTTATGACAACGGAGTCCTGTTATTTGGTATTTTAATGTTGGGGGTACCGGCGCTCTACTTACATCCATCTCAATTGGCGGCCAGAGAGGACATATCTCCCCAACAGTTATCATCCGTTGAAATATTTAACTCAAACGAGACTTATATATCACTTAACGCACAGAATGTTATAGAAAATTGTAATAAAACTATTCATTCAATAAGAGATGAAATGACTTTTTTCTTAAATGACTCAGAAGTTTATGACAATAAAGGGTGTAATCAATCTTCAGAGGAAAACACATCCAATAACCCATTTTATAGTCCACTACAGCACTACATTAGGATTGTTTATCCTTTGGCACTGATATCACAGACCGGATCCATTTGGACCACTTGTCTAATAACAGTTGAGAGATATTTCGCAGTTTGCCATCCCTTGCGATCTCTCACATTATCGACCCGTTCTCGTGCCATATGGGCGCTGACCGCTCTATCGGTCGGAGCTTTTATCTACAATTTGCCGCGTTTTGCAGAAATAGACGACGAATCAGTGAAACAGTCGGCTCTCAGAAGGAATAAAATCTATTACTGGCTTTACTACATATTCTTGAATTTATCGCTCATTCATATCATTCCTCTGAGTCTTCTAAGTGTTCTCAACACAAAGATCTATTTGAGTGTACGGTTGGCCACAAATAATCGAAGTCAACTGACCCGCGCCCGACAAAGAGAACTAAACTTGGCATCAATGCTCACTCTTCTGGTCGCTATATTTATAGGTCACCTCTTAATTGTAAATTATTGTCAATCGTATGATTAATAATGATTTTGTGTTATAGCCTGCAATGCGCCCGCATTTGTCATCAACTGTCTGGAGCTGATTGAACCGGAGTATATGGCTCTCCCCACTATGTTCTCCAATGTATTGGTTTGTTTGAATTCTGCCATTAATTTCCTCATTTACTGTATTTTCGGCAAAAGATTCAGAGAAAAGCTTAAAGCAGTTTTCAATTGTAGCAAAAAAATTGAAAGACGGAAAAGTAGTGCCAACCGAAAGCACTACTACTTTGGTGGCAGTGTTGCCGCCGATACTTACGTTTGATTACTTTATTTTATAGTTTATTGAATAAACAAAAAAAACTTATCGAATGGAAAACAAACTTTAAATCAATTTTCTGAGTAAATGTCAAACAATATATTGATTTACTTTAATATATATTTTATATATAACTTTGTTTACTATTAACTAAATGTTTGAATTTTATTTCATTCCATTCGATAGGTTTTAAATATTTATGACATTCAGTTGGAATTCAAGTGATGGCCAAAGGGCTCGAAATTGATCTTGTTATATTTTGTTTTGGTATTTGTGCTTTATATTAAACTTCAAAAGAGCAAAATATTTCAATGATTTTCCCATTATTTGGTGTTAAATTTTCATCGTTTCCATTATGTTTTGTTACAAAATAGATGTTTAGAAAACTAACCTAAAGACTCAGATCATTTGAATGCTTCCTGAATCATAAATATGAATTAATTTAACATGATAATGTAAATTGTAAAATGTTTGTGAAGAAAGTTTTGCACATCCCTGTATGTAATGATGAAGTGTTATGAATTCAATACAAATAAAACTTAAAAAAAGTGTCGCATTTTTTGTTAAAAAATATTTCACTGAAAGTCCATTTTCTGATGACATTATCTAAATCTTGAGACCATTTCGATTCAAATTTGGATAACATTTTTGAATTCCATAAAAAATGGGATATTTTTGATCAAAACTATATTTTCTGATTTGAAATGACTAAAGAGAATAACAATTTCTCTGAAAATTCATAGTAAATGCAAAATTGATTTAAAATATATGATTTGTCGATGGATTTAATATAATTTACAATTCTTTGCTTTTCCTTTAAACGTTAATCCTTAGAATTGAGTGATTCGGTCATCACTTCATTCCTTTTTTTACTTTTTTTTAATCCGATTAAAAACTTTATTATTTATTTGAAAATATGTCAAATCAATGCATACTTTGAATCAAATTTTATGATTAAATGAAGAAATTATGTATTAAATCAATAAAAAGAAATAAAATATTAATACTTTGACTTTAACTTATCCTAACTTTCTCTAACTTGGTCATTTGGTAAGTTCTAAAAAATATCATTTTAATAAAGTTCAGACAAATAAAGTTGTTTTTCTCTTAATATGAATTTAAGAAATGTTACAATTTAAATGTTCAGGATTACATTGATGTTCAAAATAAGATGCGCAAGGGCAGTTAACATTTTGTTGACGGAGTCTATTATTTTTTAAACCATATTATTAATAAAAGTTTATTAATGCGATTTCTTATTCATAAAACTGTAAAGAGATTTAAAATCGATTAATGATCGCAAATTGATTCTAATTAATCAAAAATTGATAACAAATCAAATAAATTATTTTATGGACATCTCTGAAGATTCTCAAAATGAATACACATATTAAAGTTGATTAATGAAAAGTACATCAAATAAATGCTATAATAGTAAAAACAATAATTTGGAGCACTTAAGAGACGTGCAAATACATCCATTTGCAGAGTCATACCCCTTGGCTAATGTTTGTCATAAAATGACTCAAATATAAAGTTAAAACTTTTACTCGTTTTATACTCTTTACTCAAGAATAAGTATTTTTCACTGTTTTTTACATAAGATTTCATATAAAATCGATTTCTTTTAATTTGAAAAATTCCTAAAATTTTCTGAACTCAAGGAAACGAATAACGAATTGAAATTCAAATAAATGAAACTCAGAAACAGATTTCTTTCAATCAATTAAAGACTTTGTTTATAGACATTAGAGGACAGACTTCAAGATTAAATTACTATTATATATAAACAAGCAAGAAAAAAAACTTGAATTCATCATTTTACATCAATAGACAAAGAAGTTTAGAACCAATCTATACGTAAAAACATAGAAAATCAGTTGAATATTGAGATATTTTAAAGGGTTTCCTATATTTTGGTTCATTCCAAAAGTTATTTGAATTTTGAATAATTTATTCGTAATTTAGAAAAATTAATTAAAGTGACGATTGTTTTCAGTAAACAAATTTTGATGAAATAGAGAGCTCTCGACCAGTGATTGGATTTTCAATTAACTATAATTGAGTCGAAATAAAGTGTTGGAAACCCATTGAACGTCATATCGATAATAGGATTCCTAAACAACATATGGTTTTGACGCCCTTTAAGCGAATCTGAATAAAAGCTCTCAAAAGGTTACATCAATTAAGTTATGGTTCAATGAATGCGTCAATCAATTCATTTATATTTCACAACAAATCAAAATTACCACAAATCAACTTTAAATAGCCATTAAGTTAACAAGGTTATTTTTGACTCAAGTTTCTATCATTCAATCTTTGAGAAACAATAAAAAAATTGACAAAAAATGAACATGACAATTCTTGAATATATTGGCTAACTTGAATCAGTCGTGAATTATTTAAGATGATCGTGCAATTTGCATGATGCAAAAACAATCCTTTTAAAAGTTTAGGATTTGGAAAACAACTATCAATTTTCATCAGACGTCTGCAGCCAAGTGTCAGACAATTATCCGATAAAAACAGATCTCAATTTCGAGACAAATATGTTCTTCAAATTCAATAATCGAGTCATAAAACAGTAAAAGTTTGATAAAATGATCGGTTCCTCAATATTTTTATCTGAATAAAAGCCTTATTAGTGTTACATTTGTGAGAGAATTTCATATAAACTTTACTGACATATACTTTAAAGTGATTTCAATTGAGTCTCTCTTTTGTTGGGAATTGAATTTTCAATTGAGTTATTGCTATAAAACTTATTCGACTCATATATCGCTGAAAATAACCCAATTTTAGTGTTTCGGCTTTTTTACAATCGATGCTATAGTTTAACACTATTTGAGACATAATTCAAAACCAATTCAATGCAAAAAACAAATCTAAACAAAGAGTTGGAACAGAATTGCAAAGAATAGCACAGAATAATGGGTCCATCAAAGAGACAGGTCTGCCATCTCTTATCACTCAAATGTTTTCAAATGTTTTTATATATTTTGATGTTTTCGTCAAATTGTTGACAAAATTGTAAACATTTTTACAAATTATTATTTATTTAAATAGTTTTTAGAGTTTTTAAAGATTTGTTTTTGTCTTAAAATTATTTGATTTAATATAAAAATGTTTTTTCACTTAAAGTCAAACCAAACGATAAGAATATCATTAATTAAATTCTTGAAAATTAATGAAAAAAATATTGAAATAAATCGATTTTTTAGTAATAATTTGGATAATAATAAAAGCGATAAAAAAGTGTCAAAAATATCCCAAAAGATAAGTGAAATCGAAGATCGATTGAAAACAGATCCCAACAGTCCTTTCGGACGACTCGACAGAACTCCAAAAGAAAAGCCAAATACCAGTCAAAGAGAAGACGTGAGAACCGGTTCCGATCCGTTCGCCCCCTTCGACAACAATTGCAATCCACAGACCGGCGAAAAGGGAGGACCGACGGGACCCGAACCCACCCGTTATGGCGATTGGGAGCGAAAGGGTCGGGTCTCTGACTTTTAGACACAATTTCTCTAAATAATTGTTATTCTGATTGAAAACAAAATTAAAGAATAATTTGATCTTTGATTTGATTTAATGTAAAATAATTGATAATTAAATTGAATATAAGAAGTGCTCACAAAATGAGTTTATTTTAAAAAATTGGTACAATATTTGTCTTAATAACTAATAATTTGTTTTGAATGACAATCGGAATGCATAGTGAGATATAACGGTATATAATATTCTTATAGATTTATATAAGTTTTTGTTTCAATTGATTTATTTTTTTTTTCGATAAATAATTACATTTTGTTCTATCGATCGCTCAGTTTTGTTGAGTTTTTCGTCGATTTTTAATCAGTTTTTCGATCTCTTGTTTGGATCAGAATTTTCTCAAATCATTTGATAATAAAAACATATTTTTATATAATTTTTGTGACAAATAGTGAAATCAAAAGCAAATCTCTGTTTTCGGATCTTTTTGTTTAAATTAATTGAAAATTAATTGAAAATTAATATTGAGATCAGTTTTTAGTTATTAATAGATTTTTCTATTATTTAATCAAATAATTTGAAAATTAATAGATTTAATAGATTTGTGAGCGTTTTGTAATGCAATGCATAAGTTTGCACCAAATTATCAATAATTAAAACATTTTTCTAATTTAAATCATTTTTCTTATAAAAGGCACAGTTTTTGACCCAAGTTTAGACTCAAACACAGAATTTGAATTCAAGTCGACTCGTGATTCAAATTATCTTAATTTTCTTAATAGTCTTTTTTCGAGTGTTTTTCCGATAATTTCAACTTTAAAAACAGGAAATCCATAATTATTTTGAAAATATAACGAATTCAATAAATTCTCAAAAAAGCAAACTTCGAGTTCGAGTCAAAGATTAGATGAAGTCTTCGTAAATAAAAATTCAATTTAATTTGTGTTAAACTATATTAAAAATTCGTGATTTTTTCAATTATTATTTCAATCGAAGGTTCTTCTGAGGGATATCTTTGACTTAATTTTGTGTTAAATTTTTTTTTTCATTTGAAGATTTGGTCTCAAATGTGAAGTAAAAGCAATTGTTTTGTTGTATAATACAGTTTGTGATCAATATTTATAGTAAATTCAATTGAGAACCGGATTAGAGTCGAAATGAAGCGAATTATATAAAAATAAATGACTTAATGTCGACATAATGTTAAGCTATGATTCAATTATTAAATTTGTTAAATATATTTCGTTTTACTAAATAATAAAAACTTAATTCAATTGATATTTAATAAGAAATTTTTTTGTCCAAAAAACTGGATGTCTATTGAATTGATGCAAAAGTTTTTTGAATTATTAATTTGAATAACTTTTTTGTTGTATCGCTTTTCGATGGAATGCGTGCTTAAAATGCACGTACAGATGAAAATCAATGAGTCTTTTTGTGCACTTTTTACTTGTTTTACATAAACCTATCGTCGGATGAGTCGAAAAAGTGCTGAAAACTGCGCTTTCGATTGCATTTGAAACACAATTTTCGTTTGACTTTTAAGTATTTGTTTGAGTCTATGATATAAACAATTAATGTACGGAATGTACGGAATGTACGGAAAGAGTGATATCACACATCAGTAAAACGACTGCTTGTAATGCTTGGAGATCGGGACTGAATCACAACTTTGTGCCCATTTTTGGTGACGTGTCCGTCACTTTCAACTATTATGGCCGTTGACTGCAATTGACTGTTGTTTGGGTCGTCTTCGGCTGTCTTTTGATTCTTTTTTCGTTCAAGGTAATCCCTATAAATTTGCTGGATGATTGTCGCACAGTAGACTTCTCTCTGTCGCCAAAGAGTGCTTGAGATGTGTTCAAATTCACCTAGCTTCGCCGGCGTCACTTCCGCCAATTCGGCCGTTTCTTCGATGACGTGTCCTTTTCTGGCGAAGAAGTCTTTTGTGAGAGCGTCCAAAATGTCGACACAATAACACATATCTCCGACACAAATGGGAATATCCATTGAAATGAGTTTATATTTGTTTGGTTTTGGTATCTGAAGGGGTTCTTCCAGTGCGTGAACAAAGTCTGGCAATGCATGGAATGGAATGAATTGCGTTCCCTTTGGATCAAACTTCTGCCAAATCTCATAATACATGTCGTAGTCATCATCGGTAAGGCCTTCGTGAACGTCTTCAGTGGCCTGACTGTAGTTCTCTAATATGACTGCGATATACATATTTATTATTATAAGAAATCCTATTATCAGATAAGACACAAGAAAAGCGATGGCTATCCCCCGGTTTCCACAATTGCCTTCGAAGTCTCCTCGCGGGGGCTCACAGTCAGACTCATCCATAATGGCCATCAAGACTTCACTCCAACCGGCACTCGTCGACATCTGGAACAATAGGATCAATGACTTGAAGAATGTCCCGAAGTTGAAGGTCTCGTCGATTCCATAGCGAGGTTTGACATTCATGAAGAAAGACATCCCAAATATGGCGTAAATAAAGATAACCAAAAATAATAGCAAACAGATGTTGAAGAGCGCCGGCAGAGACATCGCTAACGCGAAGAGAAGAGTTCTTATACCGCGCGCGCCCTTCACTAAACGCAGTACTCGACCCACTTTTACCACTCGAACAACACGTAAAAGAGTCGGAGAAACAAAATATTTTGCGATCAGGTCTTTGAGAAGAACGCCTGAAATTAAAAACAATATTTTTTTAGACAAAAGGGATGACAAAAAAAATCTAAAGAATACCTAAAATGGAGAGAATGACGACAACGAAGTCGAACACATTCCAGGGCTCTTTGAAGTAATACCACCGAAGAGCAAATATTTTGAGCAAACATTCGGCCGTAAAAACAGCGATAAAGAAGAGATTGAGTCGTTCGAGTACCAGGTTGTATGTGGAGCTCTCCCTGTACTGATCCATCGCCATTATAATCATATTGAGAGCGATGAAGAGCATAATAATCATATCGAACTTCTTATTTGTGGTCACATCAAAGATTATTGCCTGAAGTTTGAACTGTTTTCGACGATAGCAATCGTTTACTAATTACTAATTTAAATACTTATTCAAATTACTCACTCGTGGTCTGGGTATAGCTTTGGCCGGTTTTTTGGAACCCATTTTCTTCATAGCGTTATAATATTTTTTCTGGTCTTCAGTCATAAACATTTCGAGACTACCGCCCGCTTTCTTCTTCTGTTCGTTGAAGTTATCGATAATAACTCCAATGAATAGATTTAACGTAAAAAATGAACCGAAGATTATGAAGAATACGAAATACAAATACATATAGAGATTGACTTCTTTCTCGGGCTGATCGAACTCCTTCTGCTGGGAGTCAATCGCATTGTCCATAATTTGTAGCCAACCCTTAAAAGTAGCCTTTTTTCAAATGACAATCAAAACCAGAATCAGTTGAAATCATTTTCGATAATTCATATGAAATGCTTACGACTTGAAAGAGTGCCAAATATGCGTTCAATACGTTATCGAAATTGATTTGTGGGTTATACCAAATGGTACCGTTCGTATTGAGACAGGTCAGTTTGTTTGGTATGTATGTCGAGTTGAACTTGATTTTTGTCACCGCATCTATGCATTGGTAAAACTTTCCAAGAAACAATTGAACGCCCATGATAGAAAAGATTAGCCAAAATATCAGACACACGAGAAGTACGTTGAAAATGGCCGGAATCGCTTGGATTAGAGCATTCACCACAACCTTTGACCAACAAATCTCATCAATTATCACAATATTTCAACAATTCAATGTAATCTTGGCTTTTTTTTATTACCATAATAATCTCAATATTATTTGATTGAATTTGATTTAGTTTAGTTTGATTTAGAAAACCTGATTAACTGATCATCAAGGTTATTTTGGGGGGGGGGGGGGGGTTCGGAACAAATCAAAATATATATAGCATTCCAGTTGTGAATTACAATAAGCATTCAAATCGACGGATAAACGGTATGAAAGACACCAAAGCAACGATTACATGCTTTTTGTCTGTACTTACGAGTGACCACCCGTTCGGCCATTTGTTTCACACATTTAGAAGACTTACCCAAAAATTTTTAATTAAAAAAACTTTCGATTCGTAAAAAAAAATATAAAAATCTTGTTTTGAGTGCAATCTTATGAATCGTTGAGTTATGAGTCAAACAATTTTAAGTGTGAGTCCAGTCTTACCCGCATTCCTTGGAATCGAGACAAAGCCCTAAGAGGTCTGAGCGCTCGAAGGGTTCGCATAGTCTTGAAGGCTTGGATTTTGCCGGCACCAAACCAAGTGGCAACTAAATTGATTACTGAAACCTACGGTTCGGGTCGGAAACAAATTGCGAAACTATTAAACCCTGAAATACATACCTCTCACAAACTTTTTCTTAAACTATTATTAATTAAAAAGTCGATAAAACGTTGGAATTGACTTTTAAACCATTAATACATTACTCACCAAATGTTTTCATAATTATTTGAAATGAATCTACTTTTCTAATTACAGCCAACGCTTGCGGACAACACTTAAGACAATATGCATAACAAACACACAAAACATACCAAGAATTGGTTGAATATCAATACAAATACAAAGCCATACAAAAGACAATCGAAATATCTATTAGTCTTTGGAAACAATCAAAGCTTTGACTAAAAGGACAGACAACTGCTATTCCACTCTAAAGGCAGTGATTATTCGGAAACAATTGATTTCATTTGATTTTAGTTTTGGGTTTAGATTTGATTTTGTTTTTTTTCATCAAAGAAGACATTTCTTCACTTACTCTCATGCCTTCCAAGCGGGACATCGCCCGCAACGGACGGAGTGCTCGCAATGTTCTCATGGTTTTGAAGGCAGGTATTTTGCCTAAACCTGCTAGACCAACTGCCAGATTAAATATGGATACCTACGAGTGCATCCAATGTTCAATCGCTGTTAATTCAAATTCTTCACCGAATCGATCGATTCGGTGCTTTCAGTAATAAATGACAACAACTTTCCTCTAAATTTAGTCAACTCTCAAACAAATCTAAATCTAATTGTTTTCATTCATTCATCATTAGAGCCACACTTCGATTCAATTCAGTTATTATTAATATTAATCATAAGTTATATAATTGAGGATCAAATAAAAGTGTAAGTCCTTACCATTACGATTGTGAAGTCGAGCCAACACCAGGCGTTTGTGAAGTATTTTGCGAATCCAAAGGCAACCCATTTTATAAGCATTTCAAAGAAAAAGATGACTGTAAAAAACTTATCCATGTAACCCAAATACTCCATAAATCTCTCGTCTTTCTTAAGGTTCACGTCTTCTAAGGCCTGAATCAATTGAACGAAAGAAATGATTGTTTGGTAAACCATTATAATGAGGGAAAGACATACCAAAGCCATACTACTAATTAGGATCAATACTATGACTAATGTTTCAAAATATTTATGTTCTACTAATTGATAGCTTCGAAGTCTTATTTCTTTCCATTTGATCCAAAAAGGCGTCTCTTCGAGACAAGAGGGACAGTATTTGTATAAGTGGTCGGGGAAGCACTCAGACGGATATTCGCTGATAATGACATCAGCGGTGGCGGTCTCTAACTTGTCTGCACTCACGTTCTCCGCCATTCCATTCAGATCTCCATTTTTGTTGAGCTCTTCTTTAGAGCCTAAGAGGTCTTCGCTATCCTTCTTGTCCTCATCGAGTGATGAACGACTGGACGGCTTCTTCAGGCTATTGAAAGATTTGTTGCTGAGGTTATCCTCATCTTTTGTCAGTCCTTTGTTGTCAGCGTTTATCATAAGTCTCTCCATTTGTGCGTCTTTTATAGCGTTTCCCAATTTAACAGAATTTAAGACATTTTTAGCGCTGTTTTGAAACTTGAGTTTTCCGTGAATAGCGATCTCTAACCCGTCCCCCACCACTACTTCCAGGTCTGTGTGCTCTTTGGGACTCAATTTTTTGTCCCTCATAGTCACCTGTCCGTCCATTAGAACGATCTCTCCTCCGGTCATTTCGTCCATTTCTTCCCTGATATCTGCCGTTTGGTCTCCGATTTGATTCCGTGTTTTCGAACGAATTATCTTTAAATAGATTTTTAATTAATTTATAAATAATTTAATGAAATCAATGAAAATAATATACTTTTAATCCGTGAAGTGTTTTGTTTTTAATCCATTTGCTTCCTCTGGAGAACCTATCGAAGGCCTCCTGAAGTTTCTTAGTGTCGGCGCTATCGGATGTCGGGGCCGACAAATTAGAGGCACCGAAAGATGAGAGCAGAAGAGCTAAGAATAAGTTGAGAACAACTAAATTTCCGATGACTACAGTCGCCAGAAAGAATGGCACACAGGGAGCGCCGCACACACGCATACAGTCCCACATGGATTCAATCCATTCGCCGCATAAGACGCGAAAAACTATCATAAATGAGTGCATGAAGTCGACAAAATTCCACCTAGGCACTTCCTCTCCTCCAAAGCTATTGATACATTAAATTAATTATTTATTTGTTGGATGAAAGGGTTGTTTACTTTTCCATTGTGTAGTTTTTGCCGAATAACTGCATTCCCATTACAGCGAATATGAATATAATGATCGCCAAAACAAATGTAAGATTTCCTAAATCTCCGACCGCTTTACCCATAATAGAAATCAATAGATTCAGTGTTGGCCACGACTTCGCTAACTTGAAAACCCTTAGCTTTGGTTTAAATTGAAATTAATTTAAAATCTAACACAACATCAAATACTCACTAATCTGAACGAACGGAGTACTGATAGGCCGGAAACAGATGCCAGTCCTAACTCTAATAGCGAGAGAACAACGATAACAAAGTCGAATATATTCCAACCCTCTCTGAAGTAAAATTTTGGACTCAATGCTATCAATTTCATTGTGGCCTCGATAGCAAAAGTGGCCGTAAAGAACTGAAATAGAGTTTTCAGTATTTCATTAAATTATGTCATATTT
This sequence comes from Tectocepheus velatus, assembly GCA_034700625.1. Taxonomy (NCBI): domain Eukaryota; kingdom Metazoa; phylum Arthropoda; class Arachnida; order Sarcoptiformes; family Tectocepheidae; genus Tectocepheus; species Tectocepheus velatus. The sequence continues at coordinate 21,786 of JAQIXV010000153.1, forward strand.
TGAAAAATTATTTCATTGATTAAAATAATAATCAAAACATTTCTACAAAAAAAAAAGACTTTAAAAATGGCTAAAAATGACTAAAATGCGAATGAATTTTAATCAAAGCAAAAAAAAATAATTAATTTGAAAAAAATGAGGAATATTTGCAAAACAAAAACTATAAAAATAACCAAGAGTATGCCAGTTAAAAGCAATTGAAGGAAATTCGTGCAAATATTCTCAAATAGATTTGTTTATGACAACGAAAAATGAATGAATATTTCAAAGGTTATAATAAAATCGAGACGTGATTTGGAGTTAAAAGGAGTTTATTATCAATAACTCACATAATTGCCATTTTGAAGCGCCATTTCAAAGTCCTTGTCCATATTGTGGTGATCCATTGCCATGAATAAAGTGTTGACAACAATACATAATGTGATGAAAAGTTCCATAAAAGGGTCGAAAACAATCAAAGCGACCAATTCTTGGACTCTAACCCAACACCAACAACAGTCCCAAACGCAGAGAATATCTATACACTTGAGACAACCGGTGAGAAACCGTTCTTTGAAAAGGGGTCGTTCGCCCTCTTCTTTATCTGAGGGAAAATAATAGATGGAAACTAAATAATGTTTAAGTTTGTCCGCTCTAAGTGCCCGTCAGTGCTGATAATAAATTAAAAGTATTATAAGTGGTTATTATATTTTAATCAACCATATTTTATATTAATCAATTCATTTGATTCTCTCATTTTATTATTTATCAAGTTCATTTTCAAATTAATCACAACAACTCATATTTGAGTGATATTCTCAGAATGCATCAAGGCAAAGTATTCTTTAAGGGGCTCAATACGAATTTTAGTATGAAAATCTACCTTGCTACTGTTATTAATTTAAATTGAATAATGAGAGAATCAAATAGAAGATAATCAAATGATAAAGTCTTACCAAAAATCAATTGCTCTGAAAATTTGATTTTAATAAATACATTGAAATGACCATAACACTTTTTGCAAAATTAAAGTTAATAATCTGATAAAATAAATTCAAAAATGAATTAAATATTTCCGATTTTCAGTCAAAATGAAAATGTTATCTAAAAACGAAGCGAAAGGTATTAAAATGCAATCAAAACCAAACCTATTATTAAATCGATTTGAAATAAATTAAAATAAAATTCTTAACTCATTATTAATGAGTGTTTACTATAATTGCTTTGGAATATTGCAAAGGAACTTGGTCATTTCTCTTATTAATGTAACGCTATGTGAAAATATTTTAAATGATTAAATATAAAATTCACCTCGATCACTTTGTTTGCTCTGACGACCCGCCGCCTGTTCGATGATATCGTTGAGAACCATAACATCTGAAATGATAACAGAAATTAAAATACAAATTCATAAAACCATTTAAAATGAAGGATACCTTTCATATCAACCATTGCCTCCCGAGGAGAGGGCTGTTGGTCTAGGAATGGATTTTCATTTTGTTTATGTTTTACAACCATATATTCTTCCGGATCTAACAAATCCTGAAAAAGAAGTTTTTCGTTCAACAAAACAATAATTTTGTTTTGAATTATGATTTTATATATGATTTTTGAGTCAATTTTTGATTTTTCAGTGAAAGTCAAAAATAAATTAAAAATAAAAATATAAAATGTCTCTAAAATGTGTTGTTTTTCATGCAATGCATTTGAAGTGAGAATTTCTCAAAGAATAGGGAATCGGATGATTATTGGACGCCTGAAAGTGACCTCATTGTAGTATTGATGTAAATTTCGTCGGGATCTCAATTGGCTCTCTTTTGTCCAGAGGGCACCTCCACGACCATAGATGTCTCCGTGAGAAGTATATGATATTCGGGATGAATGCGAAGTATAACTGGAATGCCTTGAATTGAGATTCGTATAAACAGGTATAATTATAGCCCCGTTTTCCTCCGACATTGGAGTAACGGCAGTGCTATCATCAGCATAGGGCAGGTGCTCTTGAGCGTCCAAATAGGTTTGTAGTACTAAAGGCTTACGATCACCGAAGCGCCGACCATTAGTTCGGGCCCACGTGACACTAAATTGCTGACTGCCCCGACTACCCCTTCGCAGGTTGAAGGGCGAACCGGGAAGACTGAGACTGGCCTGTAATACAAAACGGGAAATACACTATTTTTAAGTGATCAGTGCTGAACACATGCACTACAACATGCAAACCAACAATTATGACAATCCATAGACATTTCCAATTAGAGTCCAGTGCACTCATCGGCACTTTTAATGCCGACTAAAACTATTTTATTTAAATCTAATGTTTGACTGATTTGCAAACACTTCTAAAAACTTTTGCTTTTGATTCTTAAGTGACTAAAAAAAAAGTTTAAAATTAAAAAAAAATACGAAAATAAATAAAAAAGAGGTTTCATTCGAGTGAACACTAGAAGTAATTGGAAGTCGTCTATAATCTGATACATAATCACACATAAAGACATCGAAATCAATACAACACTTAAACTAATTTGAAATCTAAATAAACGATACATACGTTTGAGATCTAAACGGTTTGAACAAAGATTACACCAATCATTACATTTAATGATCTAATGATCTAACAGTGCGTTCATTCTGTTTGTCCTTAAGTTTAGAAATCATCAAAATTTTGTTTACTTAATAACAAAATAGTTATTTCGATGATTACGGAAAAAGTATCATTTGTTTTTGGCTTAAATGATCTTTATCATTTTAATTCCAATCATTATTCAGACAATTCTATAAAAAGATGGTAAATATGAATGAGTGTTGTGTCCAAACAGAGAGAACGCTCTGAACTAATGGTAAATACTTTTATCAAACATTTTCACATCGACTAAGGATTTGGTATATTATGACGACTACTACTGAATTCGGTTAACTCTACTAAAGACCACTATTTTCTATAAGTCTATAACTATTTTCTATTTCCAAGAGAAGTGACAAATGCCGACATTTATAATATCGAAATATTAAAGATGAACGGAAAGGTCAGCCGAGGAATTGAGAAATTACTGTATTTATACCTTGACAAATTCAATGTCGAATATCGAGTTCCGCCTTATTATTGAAAACCAAAGCTAAAAGTGAGGTTTGGGTCGATTTTGATAACAAGGAAAAGACAACTAATTTGTATTAACGGACAAATAAAAGGGTAACACTATTTCAGGTAACTATGGGTTTGTATTCTAAAACTAATTTCTAAAAAGTATTACTAAATATGATTCTTATGAATAACTATAAGATTAATAATAAATTCAATAATAAATAGGAGTTTCACTAAATTCTAAGTAAATCTAAATCTAATGACTATATTATTACTACTTTTATTGGTTATAAGAATTTAGATATTTTTGGGCGGATTTCTATTTTTAATATATCGTTGAATGTCTGGCAAAGAGTTTAGTCAGAAATTAATATTAGTTTTTACTAATCATTAGAAATATTTTATAAAAATATTGAGAAGAAAACAATTGTGACTCACTTTTCGCATTTTGCCGTTTAATCGGTTTCGTTGTTCATTAGGTATACCACTGTCCCCGTCATCACTCTTTATCGAAGACCTATCTTTCATATCCTTATCATCATTAGCCTTATCGTGATGTCCGGCCCCAGCACTTGCATAAAGATCATAAGAACGACACGAATAATCGGATGGACTTTTAACGACTCCGCTCTCTCTCATGGCGACAGTCATGGCCCCGGGATGGTCTCTAATCGCCTGATCCTCTTCGGCCTGTCTACAGGCCTCCGCATAAGCAGCCTCTTCAGCGGCCGCCGCTTCCTCTTCTTCTTCCGCTTTCTTCTGGAGTTCGTCGTAAGACATGGCAACGATTGCGAGAATCAGATTAAGTAAATAAAAAGATCCTAAAAATATGACGACAACGAAGAATCCCATGTGCCAAGGACCCGTCACTCGAAGTATCATCTGATATAATGACTCCCAGGCGTCCTGAGTCATCAGTCTGAACGACGAGAGCAGAGCCCAACCAAATGTGTCAAAATTGGTGTAACCGTGGTTTGGATTCTCACCGAATCCTTGCAAACAAATGTAATTTTCAGGACATTGTCTGCAAAACAAATCAAATATTTAGTTAAATATTCTTTAAATTCAAATAAAATTCATTTGAATTGAAAGGTTATTTACTGCGAACTATTGCCGCACAGGTAAGGCTCTTCTCCCTCTTTCTTGTAATGCCAATGAGTCTTATTGCCGCACCACCAGAACCACTCCAAATCAGACAATCCTTCGGGTGGAGTGTAGACACACTTTTGTGTGAGGACTCCCATATAGACTTGTAGTCCCAATAAGGCAAACACGGATAACGAAAAGCAGGTCAGGATTATTACATCCTTCAAGTTTTTCACTGACTCTATCACTGCGCCGACGATTGTTTTCATTCCTTCAGAGAAATTCAAAGACGAGATATGAGAGAAAAGTTAGCGATTAATGGATCTGAGAGTTGGGTCTGACCTGGAATTATAGCTACAGTTTTTAAGGCTCGAAGTACTCTAAAAGTTCTCAAAGCGGAGAGATTTCCGAGTTCTTTGACTCCCATTGTCAGGTAGGCTAAGGCAATAACAACAAAGTCCAACCAATTCCAGGGGTCCCGAAGATATGTGAACGGTTCCAATATGAAACCTCTTGCGGCCACTTTCAGACACGACTCAAACGTATAAATTGTGGTGAATATGACTCTAACCAAACAAATTGTTTGAAATTATAGTTTAATTAAGACTTTTAGAGAACAAATCAATACTCTGTTCGTTCGATGGAGTCTTCCGGCGGTAATGTCATGAGAATGCAATTTACGAGTATTGTTACGATCACTAGAAAACTGAACATCGGATGGACTAACATATAAATGGCAACTCTTCGTATTGGGTTAAACGGATCCAATATCCACAAGGCGTTGGTTGCGCTGAACCTGAATATATCTTTTCCTTTGCTAACAACTGTAAACGTCTGGACACAGAATTTAAAATATTATTAGTTTTTGAATGTCCACGGATTCAATTGTTTGATGTTATTTAATAATCAATTAATAAAAAATTATTTTATCGAAATTTGTAAATCTTTTTCTCTAAGATTTAAACAAAAAAGCAATTATTGAATACTAACTATAATTCTAAGTTTTCTTTCAATGAAATGATTGGAGAAAAAAATTAATCTATTAATGGAATTTGAAATGGAACTTGGTCAATCAAAACACTTAATTGATGGATAAGTCACATAAAAATATAGATCGATGAATAGATTACTCAAATAAAAGAAAACACAAGATTATGAACAGACCATTTTGTTTTCATAAAATTTATCCAGATCTTCTATCGGCGTTGCTATAAGTTCAGGAGGGAATTCCCGTTGTAGTGCTCGTGGCAGTGGTAGACCGGCCTCGAGCATCGGATCGGGTTTGAGAGTGTCGTGTGCATGTGGAGCAATGTACGTTTCGCTCTGATCAGGGACAATCAAATGAAACAATTAATAAATTTAATCTAGTTTACTTTCATATATAGTATTCATAAATAATTATCAATTTATAAATTTTGTTAATAACTTTGAATTGTTTTGATTCAATTTATTTTTCTTTAAATAAATATTTCATTGCATTCTTAAAAATAGATGACCAAGGTAATCAATGAACTATGATGATGAACTACTACTGATCATATTTTGAATACTCATAAAGTCGTGAATTATAAAAATTATTCATAAAAATAGCAAAACATTGATAATTACTGAAATCAAAAATTATGGACTAATATGACAATTATTGACAACAATTATCGGAACAATTATTGCTTTCATTTTAATGGAAAGTATTGAAACAGTTTTTTCCTACAATTTATGCGATTGACTCTTCATTATTGCATTTCACTTAAAGTTGATTAAAAAGTTTTCTTCAAAAATTAATTTCATAAAAAGAATGAAAAATACCTTCAGGTTAAGAGAAAAGTTGTTATCAATTCAGAAAATAAAATTCAATTTATTCAACTTATCTTGATGATGATGTTCAATAGAATGTTTTAATATTAAATATAAATAATTTTTGACTTAAGTCTTAAATATATTTTTTCTTATAATTTATAATATAATAATTAAGATGAAATAATTGTGTTTACACTATTGATTGAATTATTCAAAAATGCATTAGTAAAATTGTCCTTTAATCTAATAAAAGTCCATGGTCAATTAGTCAATAGTCTAAGTTTTGAATGTGCTTGTTTTTATTCATAGAAATTTAGTGAATTAGGAAATAAATTCTCAGTTGAAATGAAATAGTTTTTAATGAAAAGCTTAATGATTATCGTTATCATTGACCTTGGTTCAATATTTTTTAGACTATCGTCTTATTTTTGTATTACTTATTTGCATTTCAAAATGTTTCTCAAAACTCAAATGAAAATATAAAAATGAATGCCTTATTTTAATCATCTAATCTAGATCGGTAAATAAATATCAATTGAGCATGTTACAATTATGTGGACTCAATCTAAGACTCTGAATAATTTCTGATTAGACCTAAGATTAAAGAAGACGACAACCGATAGGCTAAAGGTTTGAAATTGTTGAGAACAAAGTGAGCTAGGTGCTGCTACTGCTGCTCATTCTGTTGCTGCTGTGGCTTCTCTTTTCATTGAATGTATTTGAAAATTGAAGCCAAAAACTGATAAACTGTCGATTGATAGAAAAGGTCGAATCGAGTCGACCATAAAAATCGATTGAACTCATCATTCAAGCGCTCAATAATTATATGTCTATAAAACACTTTCGTTGAATAATTTCTACAATTCTATAATTTTTATGAAAATGTGTTGAAAATGAAGTTTATCAATAATTCTTGGTTATTTCAATGGAAACATGCAGTGAAGGATCAATTCTTTGACCCAAACAGTGCTCAACCAAAAGGATTTTGAAAAAGACTTTGACCTACATTTTGATAGACAATCGATTTTTAATCGAAAGGAATTTCATTGTATTGAAAACGACTAAATATTTTACTGATTTTTATTCGATTCAATGAATTTAATGAAATAGTATAAAAACAATGGGAAATACCATGAAATACCATGATCAAATTAATCTGATTTAAATCGAGGATCGAATAACATTTGAATATAAATTCTAATTTCATTTATTATTTGAAATAATGATTAAAATGTTAGAACTCTTCCAAAAAAATTAATTAAATCTTTATTTTAAAAGAAAATTCTCTTTTAATTTGTATTTCAAATTCAATTCAAAAGTCATTTGATTTCGAAATATTTATTTAATGTTAGAAAATATTTTTGACCGCAGACTCAATACTATTCAATAATGCATTAAAAATAATAATTTCGTTTGAATTAAAATATAATATATATATAAAAGGAGTAATTATTTTGATGCAAAGCATGCAATGCTATGAATGCAATGAAACACTTATTGATCGGAATTGCGAACAGCGTTCACAACATTAAACGGATTAAAGAGTAATAGTTTTTGTGCTTTTGTCACAAAAACAGTGATTAAATGGACAGACCTCAAGTTGAGCGGCTTTTCTGGCGTTCTCATCAGCGATTCTGGCCTGGATGGCCGCGAGTGACTCCCGAGTGAAGGGACGGAATAATGGCGGAACGCAGTCCTCTTCTTCATTGAAACGGGTCGTCATTACAATTATATACACATATAAACACTCTGTGACCGGACTTAGAGGACACTCTCTTCACACAAATACGTGTAATAATCCTTATGAATGAGTAGAACATAATAATAGAAGTAATGATAAAAATAATATCACCGAAAGTTCACACATTTATTTAGAAAATCTTTTTTAAGGTAAATATTTAACATACGAGTCCTACACTAGATTTACCTCAACTTAACGACTGTAACTAAGGACATACACACAACCTCTCAATTTTGATAAACACAGAATCGACTTATTCTGTCAATTATTCCGACAAAAATGTGCGGAAAAACATCTTTAAAGACAAATCTTTCATTGATTTCACACAAATATAGAAATTTTATAGCATTTTATAAAATCGTTTCTTTAGAAGTCTTTTCATTAAAGATATCGAATAATTGATTTAAAGAATAATTTTCATAACAATTATAACAATTTTTTCTGACGATTTAAAAAACAATCAAAATAAATGAGCAAGGTTATGATAAGGCCAGATATTTTTATGAGAAATATGGCCCAAAAGCCCTTAAGTAGAGAACGACTGCTCCGGAATTTAGTCGATTCTGTGTTCAATACAGTATTCTGTTGTGGCCTTAGTTACTGTCGTCACGAAAGGCAAGTCTAATAAAACAAATGCAATCTTTCTTTGCATTCATTCGTATAAATAAATAAATTATTTGTAATAGAATTTCGTTAAATTAAAAATTCATAATTTATTCGTTTAAACAATTGATAAATAAAGCGATGGTTTTCCCAAAATTAAATCCTTTTTTCCCCGAATAAAGACCTCGAATAAGATATGATAAGGATTGCTATAATTTCTGCCAATGAAGACTTTTTTCACTCAATCAAACAAAAACCATAATTCAATTCAGTTATAAATCTAATTATCAGATCATATGCAGGAATGAAAATATTTTTAAAACAAAATAAATGAAAAAATATGAAAAAATTATAATTAAAAGATAAAGGGGTTAACAAAAACTGATCACAATTTATACCTTCAAATAATTGTTTTCACTTTTGAGTCATAATTATTGTTGATTTGGAGATTGAAATTCAAAAATGATTTGAAACAATAAAATATATTAACTAATAGTTGCGGTAAAACATCAATATATATAACTAATTATAACATGATTATAACAAGCTCATTTTGAGCTTCCTTAACAAATTCAACATTTTCAACAAATTATTTAATTAAAAGACTTTTAAAAAATTATTATAAAAATCAAGATAATTTGAAAACTTTGTTCCTGGTTAGTTCAAATTCAATAGTCGATCATTTGATTGACCAAAAAATGAGTCGATTTAAATGATTTGAGTGATTATTGTGAGCACTCGTCAGACAATTATTTAATACAATTCTCGTCTATTCTGCGAAAAATTCTGTGCTCTCGAAGCGAAAGTGACTCAGCCTTACGTCTCTTACTCTTAACACTCTATCGTTCAATCGATTCCTAAATATGATCACTTCATATACCATCTATAGAGGGAGAAACTTGTCCTGCAATACACATCAGATTCTTATTTCATTTCTCTAGAGTTATTGAAGTGACTTGGTCATTTCACATTGGTCATTTTGATCATTTGTTTATTCTGATTTTTCTCATAACTTAATTAATCAAGATACAAATTGGAGAAAGTCTATTCAATGATAAAGCGTTTTTATCATTAAATTCATGACATAAGAACCTAGAACGCTCAAAAATTAAAAAAATAGTTCTAAAATACGATTTAATCAATTAATTAAAGTATTTTTTTTAGAAACCATTGAAACCCAATTTCAAACAAATTTTTAATTTTAAAAAATTAAATTGATTTTATGATTTTATAAGTAATAAAAATAAAAGAACCAGATCCTTAGAACCCCAAGTTATTTTGACTATAACTTATTAGGACTGACCACCCCATCCCTTTTTCAGATTAAATTATAAAGTTGAGAGTGTAATACTAGATAGTTTAACATGATCATCTTGTTTATCAAAATGAGAGCTTAATGATCGTTGAAATAAGAGATGTAAGGGTTGTTTGAACTTTGAAAGGAACAGGAACAACTCTCATCCGGATGATTCTGATAATCATTCTTTTGGTCATTTCTGACTTATAGACCAAAATGATTGTAACGACAATTGTTTTGTAATTTGAATGAAAACTATGCAAAAGAGATATCATTCAGAACTCGGATAAGAAAAGAGTTGAAAAGAATTGAATTCATTGGAAACGAAATGATTGAGAGCCGGCATTGAAAGCAATTCATGTAGTTTCCGGTCACTCAGGATATGTCCTTTCGGTGGGAAGTAATGCAAACGGATTCAACTGCTGTGGGGTTTACGACCAGAATATATGATATAAGTTTGACTCAACTCTTTTCCAGTGCACTGCTCTACGGATATGTCGACATTTCAGGAATTGAGTTGTGAGTCAAGACATCACTCTTTTGTCTTTTCAATCATTGAAATCATTACTCTATTATGAAAATCAGTTTCACTTCAATCGCCTCAACAAATAGTACAGAATAATGTTGTTTGGGATCAACTCGTTTTGAAGGACATTAGTTGTTGTCCAGTGCTGTCTAACAAACAGTGGAATAATTTATGAGTATGTTCATTTTTTACGCATGTTGATAAATATAACTGTTTATGTAAAAGGAATCGATTTATCATTTGTTAAAACATTCAAAACTAAACTTTAGCTCAAAATTTGATTAAAATTCTATGTTTTGATATAAAATAAATTGAGAAATGACCAAGATACGAATCAATCATTCATTTTTATTTATAAGTATTACAATCGGTTTATGTGTTCATAAAAAATATGAAAAATTCATTTGAAAAGAAGTTCAGAAAACAATTAAAAATGAATCAATAGTTAAAGCAATCGATAGAAACATTTGAAATAATTCTGATTTTGTTTATAATCATAGAAATGTTGAATCAATTATTAGACTCTAATTATTAGTGATTGTGAGAGAAAATCAAATTAAAGATCCAAAAGAGGTATTAAATGAAATCAAGCGCTGAGTCTTTGGGGTTGAGGGGGTTCGGGGGTTGTGATGAAAACCTATTTAATGGAGCAGAAACAAAGTGAAAATGAATCAAATGAACGAATGCATGAGTGCTTATGTAAAGTGATTGAGACATTTGGAGAATAGTTTGTCATTAATTAGATGAGGAAACATATCCACAAAAGTTGGATCAGTGCTTATAATAGACTTTCAGTTTTAATATCCATAACTTTCGCACGAAAACCATTTTCGACAATAGTTTTGCTAATAATTGCAGACAATGTTCGGCCGATCAAACATTTATAGCACACGAAACGAATTAATTGAAAATACAAGTCATATGAGTCGACGTCAAACTGATTGCTGTCTGACGAGCAATGGATAAGTCAATGGGCATCACATCTACACATCTGTTGCAATACTCTATTTGTGCGAAGCGTTGCTAACATAGAGGCAAACCTTGTTTTTTACAACAATAGCTCTCAATTGTTCTTTGGGAGGGGGTCTTAAAATTTAATCTCCGATTCTTTCTATCCGATGCCATCCAACCATGGATTGCATGGTTGAAGGACTGCATCGGGGGAGAGAAGAGCACAGTCCGCTCAAAACCGACTATTAGAGCACATCAGAGCAAAAGTGAATAATAAGAATAACATGAATAACATGTGCTATTGTGGGGAGTATTTACACTCTTATGAATACAATATTCAGATTAAATTGAAATATCACTCTTTCCGACAAATACTTATATTTTAATAATTGTTTGTCACAAATAATCAAACTTTTATTTCGATATCAAATCTATTTAAAAGTTTTTACAATTTTTTAGATATTTCTCAACATTTATATAAATAATTGAAATGAACAGAACTAAGGCTCACAATAAAGAATTCTCAATAAATGTTTGACAAAATTATCTGAATTCTAGTGTTATGTTATTTTTGTTAAAATAAATTCTTAAGAAATTCATAGAAACCAATAGAAAAATAAGACCTGTTCTCAAGTATTTCTATTGAAGTCTACTTTTGAATACTTTCTAAATATAATTTGTATTGAAATGTAGTGATTATAATATATTTCAAACTAATCAGATCTGAATACAGAGTGAAACCAAGAAATTCAATAATAAAGACATTTGGACTGCATTTGGACCGCATGTAGTACTGCATTGAATACTGAAATAGACAACAAAAGATTTGAACTTTTCGACAAATATGTCATATCTTGGAAGTCCTGTAGAGTCACATTCAATGTCTTATTTATATGAAGAGTCTTTTACTTTGACTGAAGACATTCAATAGTTAATACTCTATGAGATGTCTATTATCTGATAAGCATTAAGACGACAGCGAATCCATTGCACAAAATCTATGAGAGAAGAGATTAACTCATAATTACATTCAAATAATACCAACAAAACACTGAAATCTCGTATTTTCTGTGATTTCAAAACAAAAAAAATCGATAATAATTTGTAAACATAAAAGTTAATAACATAATTGAATCTAGATCATTTGTCTCATGAGTCATGTCAGTTTACAAATGATTACTTCTGTATTTTTTGCCAAGTTCAAAATAATGGATCCATTAAAGTCTAAAATAGAACATATTTTCAAGGTTCTCGAAACAACGATCTTGATAATTTTAAAATATGATGAATTTTGAATTCCAGGCGAATTTGTTTTTTATTTGAATATTTTTTCATACAATAGATTTAAGAAGGTTTAAGAGGTGACAGGTCTGTGTCGGGTCAGACTCAAGTGAAGTGAGACAAAAATAGAGACAAAACTCGGCGTCCGTTTGAAATGTTAACATCAGATGCTTATAGTGAGCTAATCAGGCGTATGGCCCAACGTTTGCTTTTCTGCTCGATTCATCCTATTGTCGTTCACCCACTTGTTATTTTTTTGAGCTCCCAGTCCTCCGAATGCATACTTTCTTCAATTCGTTGCGATTCTTGGCGTTAAGTCTGAGTTCAGTGGATAACTGTTTGCAACGAATTGGCAAATAATGAGCGAAAAGCGTTGCCTTCGCACGGATATCAGGATTCAATTGTAGTCCAACCAAAAGACAGTTCATCCAGTGCTGGCATTTTCAAAATAAAAGTATATTTACCGATCGATAACAGATGAAGTGCTCCTTATTTGTCACTATGTGTTGATTTAATGTCCGTTTCAGACATTTGAGGAGATTTTGTGAACTTTTCTTAACATTTCTTTTGAAATATTTCTTAAAATTTTGTTTAATTTTATAAATAGACAAAAAGGACAGTAGAAGTGCTACAAGAAGTGCCTTAAAGGCTTGTTTTTGCAGAATTATCCACTGTTTTGCACAGACATCCCTAAACACTACTGGGTTTAGTCAAATGGTTTCTAACCTGGTTTTGAAGTGGGGGTAATAAACAGGTGCTCATAATATTAAGAGACCATAGCATTGGAAGCGTTGCAAAGTCTGAGCCGTTTAGCTCTGGTCTAATTCACGAGAGACAATGTCATCGTCAGGTGTTTCCAGTCTATGATGAAGTTTTGCACATCTTTTTCCAATTGAATTGATGTGTCTGTGCGTTATAGGCGTGAGCGTATCCAATGGCACCCGACATAACTGGTATCGACTTTCAGCTTGAAGTGATCATTGGCTGCGCTCTTGTGAAGGAAAGGCGTCACAAATGGGAGTGAAGATAGCAGTGCGAAGAATGTTGTGCATCAACGCGTGCAGAGTTAGTACACTTGTCCTCCACTCGCATTTGCAAATCATGACAACCCGGAGCCAACCAGTTATTAACACCACTTCTTTAGCTCTTATTATTGTCTCCGAAACAAATGTTTTTCACTGAAATTATGCAAAACTTTTTTTTTGATGAGATGTGCTCTCAATGAGTAATCGATTGGTTCTTGTGCTGAACTTTTATACTAATCTCTCAATAGTTGGAGTGAATTGTAATTTGCGATAACATGTGTTGATTAGATCTGTTCTCATAATTGACTCATTCCTATACCAATACCAATACCTTTGTATCGACAGACAGTTTGTGAGAAGTAACTGAAATTGTTGTGCATTTCTGTGGACCAGAAATCACTCTTAAAGTGTTTTATTTGTTACATAAAAAGTGTCAAAATTTCGCCGTCACTGACCACCGTTGGGATCGCATCCAATCCGGACGACTGCAATAATATGGCCACAGATTCACAGACATCGCCTCAAAGTAAGTCTGAGATGAAGGCATCCAAAGGATGATCAGATGTCGAGTCTATCTGTTGAAAGCAATAGCGGCGACGACTGTCGACTGTCACCAGTGCTCGCAGTCAGCGCTCGACAATTTGCTGGCGACGACTCGCTTATCAATCTTTTAGACTCAGTCCTAGTCTTCAGTCCTAGTCTTGAGTCGTGTGAATAAACAGCATTTCAGTGAATATTATTATAATAGTAGTATAATCTGCGCTGACCTCTTGAGCCACACCTCAATTAGTTTTTAAATACAATTAATATTTAAAAAATAAATAAATATTTAAAAAATATATGTAATAATAATTGTAGTAAAATGATTAATTTTGAAGGGAAATGGCCAAGAATTGCGTTGTGCGTTGGATGTGGTTCACAAATCTTTGACCAGTTTATCCTTCGAGTCTCACCAGACCTGGAATGGCACGCGGCCTGCCTTAAGTGTGCTGATTGCGATCGATTCCTGGATGAGTCGTGTACTTGCTTTGTAAGGGATGGCAAGACTTACTGCAAAAACGATTACTTAAGGTATGTCTCTATGAATGACAAAAATAAACATTTTGTAGATATCGGTGCAAGAGTTTGGCACCAGAACCGCACTGACGACAAAATTATCATTAATTACACCAAATAAATAATATTTTGATTTTTAAAAAACTTTTTAACTATAAATATAGCATTAGTTTCAGAAAAATATAAGATTTTTTTTAATATGTTTTTATTTAGTTTACTATCGTTTTGTCGATTCAAGTAATAAATCTTAAGTATAATAAATCATAAAAAACTTTCTAATGATTTGATTAGAAAATAACTTTTAAAATAACCAAATATTTCACTTTATTTTTACTCTTATGACTATTAAACGAAATTTTGCGTAACTTATCGTTAAAAACGTTTTTGAAATTATTTATTCTTTTGATTCTTTGCTAAAAAAGTGAAATGCTTTGAGAATATTAATGAAGTCCTCCATTAAAATGTATGATACAATTCGATTGTCAAAAGATTGCCACAAATCTAGATTTGCTTGTCATGTGAATATCCTTTAATCAATAATAAGCTAATATACAATTCAATGAGTCTCTGCCCTTCATATCAGATACCGTCCTTTCAGTCTTTTTTCGTTTGATATTTCAATTTCTTATTTTGCAATAAATACTTGTTTTAAGTTTAAATTAAATTCAGTTTCACTAAGTTTTCAGTTATTATTCTATTGAATACTCAATAGATTCGACCGTTTCCTCAAACGGATACCTAATTATTCCTAAAACGAGTTTTAATTAAAATTATTCCATAAAATATCAAAAATTGTTTTATAAATTTCATGATTAAAACTAAAATATTTTCATCTTTTTATTGAAATATTGGTTAAATGTTAAGAAAAGTAAAAAATTGACCAAATCTACTGTGAGATGATGGACTTTATTCTCTTTACTATTTCAATAAAATACAGATTGTAATTGAGTACAGATAAATGTTGTAGGTAAATGTTTGTGGATATATTTAGAAAAAATTATCAAAACTCCAAATTGAGTTTCATATAAAAATCATTTGAATTGCTTTTATTCAAATTTTTTTCATTAATTTGATTGAATAAAAAGGAGCTGGAGATTGATTTTCAGATTAAATCTATTTTGAATTTTTGAGTTTAATTTGCAAATTAATCAAAGTTTGAATCACCTTACGCAGGTTGAATTAAATTGCTTAATTATCAGAAAAATTATGTTCTTGTCGTTTGAATTATCGTTTTGGGAACTAATTTGAAGCCTTAAGTCGAGTTCACATCAATACTGATCTCATTTCAGTGATGTTCGCCAAAAGCCATTGATTTGCAGAAAAGAGTTAAGACTAAAACAAGGGAAGAGTGTTTGGAAGAGTGACATCAAATTCAGTGAATTTCTTAGTTATAATTCGAGTGTTGACCCGAATATAGGTCTAAACCCAAACAAAATTTAGTTCATTTGAGAAATGTTCGAAAGGGGGTAAAACTGTGGCCTTTTTGAGGCCGGGATTAATGTTTTAGTTGAAAACCGCAGAGTTGTTAGCTTTGGTTGAGAGGCAACGATATATGACTTACGAAACTAACCCATCAGTTACTTTGTGGGTATATAATGTGAATAATTCATAGCATTATATCAATTTGAATGAAAACTTTTTGAGTTGGAGGCATCGGTGGCATCAGTGCCTTAAGCAAACATCATCTTTCATACATCTTTATTATGGCTTCAGTATAGATATGACGGCGCCGTTCACTCAAACCAATGCAAACCAATGCAATCAAAAGGAAAAAAAGGAATTTTTTGTGCAAATAGTTCTGACAATACAAAAGAGAAATCCAATGGATTGACAGATGACTCCATTCTATACCAATAATTCATCGACTAATCAAAGAGAGTGGTTCCTAATGATGAACACTTCTTCGGTTTTAGTCAAATACAGTCCCGATATTAGGTTAGGTTATACTCCACTCCTCATTCAAAGCCTTCGTCTTAAGTGCCGTTTTGTTGAATAATATTGAAATCAATGGTTTTTTGTGCCGATTGCCACCATTCACACCATTCCCACACATATCGGATCTCTCCTTATCTTACGAACAATACTTCACTTTTGAAACAATTACTGAAGATTTCAAAACTCTCTCTCCTTTTACTAAAAATCAGTTAAAAATAATTAAATGAAATAATTGAGAAAAATATGAGAAAATAAATATTAAAATCAATAGTTTTTTCCGTTTGAATCAATAGAGTGTTTAATATAATTGTTTACTTTGTTTGTAGTTTTTTTTATCCTTAAGTTTATTTAAGTCAATGATAATAGAGATATGACATACGATAACAATAATACCGTATAATTGCTATAATAATAACATTAATACACAAATCGGTGTTGTATTTCAAGCATCTCTTATGAGTGTTTCATATCTCGCACTTCATTGAGAAGTCAACAAAAGCTAATCGTCAGAAAATGAGCCGAAATGAGCCGCTTATCGCTTAGCGCTTATATGACGAACACTCACCGGTGGTGCCAATACTGCCAGCACTGACTACATTGCAAATCAGTGTAAATCCATTATAAATGTTAAAGTTTAGCCAAATATATTTCTGATGAGAATCCAATTAATCACAATAACACTATAAACCACTATTAAAACATACGGCAAGAGCTGCCAATTCTCACAATAAGATATAACCTCTGCCTTCCCTTTCCCGACATCTGTTCAATAATCCATTCGTTTAATGCATTGAATTTTTTTAGTTAAAAGTTATACATATTTATAGTTATTTTGGATTTTATATTCATTTCTAAAACTTTGAATAAATTATTCAATTATTGGGTCAAAAGTCATCCAATTTGTGATAAATTCAATTAAAATGTAAACAGAATTTGGATGACAAATGAAACTGAAAAAGAAATCAATAAGCAAGTTCATTTAACATTAGAAGAGCATCAATAATAGCTCAAAATTAGACGATTTATTTGAATTTGATTTGTGGAGAAAAAAAAGAGATGAAAATCAATAGAGTTTTGTCTTAAGACTGGATTTGAGAAAAGCATAACATAAATAAGTTTTGCTGTAAATATCCGCTTCTCATAAGTGTTTCTTCTTATAAGTGAGTAATAAATCTTGACTTCAGAAGTAAGAGTTGATTTCGAGTGCTATTTGTTATTTGACTTCAAATTACTGAAACTCAATCAATTTGTTTGAAAATAATTATTCATTTTCCCAATTGGTTGCCATTTATTTAGAGATATTGGCGACAGAGAGTAACCTTCAAAACAGAGTTATGTCCCGAATCGCCAGAACCGGAATTTTTTTTTATTAATTGTTTTTATAGCCAATTAAAAGAGCATTAAATTCTTTAAACGATTTAAAAAAAAATTTAGAAAAACTCGATTTTCAAAACCAAACTCAAGAATATTTCGGTCGTTAATCAATTCAATTGAAAATAATTGAAACAAAAGCTTAAATTTATTCAATTATCACAATTTTTACAATTAATTTATTAAAACTTATAATTTAACCTTGTTTCAATACAAGATGATTAAAGAATAAGTATAAGATGACTCTGGAAAAATATCCAAGCTTAAAATGATGGAGAAAAGCGATTAAATTGAAATTTTGTAATTATTTTCAGGTTATTTGGAGCGAAATGTGCCAATTGTTCCAAGAGTTTCACTAAAAGTGATTTAGTGATGAGAGCCCGCAATAAGATCTATCACATCGACTGCTTTCGGTGTATCGCCTGTTCCCGACAACTGACCCGCGGAGACGAGTTTGCACTCAGAGATGACGGCCTCTTCTGCAAAGTCTGTCTCTCTATTGAATGAGTCTTTTTGTCACTTATTTTCTACTGATTGTCGATCACAGGCTGATCACGAGGTGCTCGAAAAGACGGCTCCACTCTCTAGTATTGACAAAGATATCAATGGATCGAATGGATTATCAATAAGTGACGGACCAAATAGTGATATAAATGGAAACAGCATTTCCCCAAACTCTGGAACTCATCTACAAATGGCAGGTAATTATAATTTTGATATAAACTTAAACTTTATTGAATCTAATATTTTGATCAAGCAAGAAAAGGAAAATTTCTAATTGGACTCACTTCAAATCACTTCAAATTAATTGCTTTTCGATTATTTTTTTTTAACTATGGATTCAGTTTTTATTTTATTCCAAATGATAAGTAATCTTTAGTTTTATATATTTAAAAGACGATTGATTTCAGGGTTAATTCATAGTTAATTACCATATTAATTGATTAAAATCATATAATTGACCATGGTAACATTAACAAGGGTAAATGTTTTTATTACAACCGTTTCTGTTTAGTCTTCGCAAGTGTTGGCTGTAGGCCTCAATCAGAATAAAAATTTATTAATTTTGCAAAACTAAAGCTAAAACTGATTTTATTTTGATATTATTTAATCATTATTTAAAAAAAATCAAAAAGTAATGCCTCAGAAAAGTCCTGTAAATCAATGATTTGAAGTGTTGTGAAGATGTGAATGAATAACAAATAATAAGTTATGCTTTGAATGAAGTTTTTGCTAACATTTCGATATAAGAGTCTCTAAACTCTATTCTATTTGAGTTCAACCAAAAGTAAATAAATTGTTCTTTGAAAAGACAACAGACTCTCTCTCTCTCTCTCTCTCTCTCTCTCTCTCTCTCTCCTCCCTGACCGGTGTTGAGTCGGGGGCTGACATCACATCTCACACAAAGTTTGAACACCTGATTGTTCTCACGCGAGACGTGAAATCTGAGCGCAATGTTTGAACGTCTGCTTAATTAAAGCTGAAGTTTACTCAGTTTTGAATTACTTTAGCCTTAAGTTAGTGATTGAGTCAGTCCTCAAATCAATACATCCATTGAATGATTTACTCGTTTAACACATTATTGATTAATATCTGACAAAGATTTTATTGAAATCAAAGCCTCTGCAGAACCGATGCCTTTGGGTCGACACCGAGAGTCCGGTCGATCGGGTCATCATAAACAGAGTGCAGAACATAAGCCAACGCGAGTCCGCACTGTTCTCAATGAGAAACAGTTACACACTTTGCGGACCTGTTATAACGCAAATCCACGTCCAGACGCTTTGATGAAAGAACAATTGGTAGAAATGACCGGATTATCGCCCAGGGTCATCAGAGTTTGGTAATACATATACAACTCAAACCAATTGAACTAAATATAAACTTTTTCTCAAAAAAAGGTTTCAAAACAAGAGATGCAAAGACAAGAAGCGGAGTATTTTAATGAAGCAAATGCAACAACAGGAAAAGGTTGGCCCATATTTGCATCAAATTAATTAATATTTATTCCATGACTTCACTCAATATATATGATTAATGCAAAAATTCAAACTCAATGCAAAAAAGTAATCATTTGATAATTGATATCACGTATACAATGCGTGCCATCAAAAGACAGTCATTGAATAGTAGGGCTGAGACCCAACACTGGCAATGAGTCTTCCCTTCTATCAGTTATCCATTTATTAATTAATTTAAAGTCAATTTGCGATCCGTTTATGTTATCCATCCCTTAGTGTTAAAGAACACTATTTTTAGAACTGAGAATAATATTGTCAGCCAAGGGATCATTGATCATCATGATTCATCATGATACTTTTCTCTCAATTGTATTATTGCCAAACACTTCAGTGAATCGATAAATGTTTTGTTCGTTTTATTCAGAAGATTATTATTATTATTGGTTTCTCTCTAATCAGACCTTAAGGACTGATATCATACTTGAGTTAAAGTGTTGAGAATCTT
The DNA here is from genome assembly GCA_034700625.1 of Tectocepheus velatus. Taxonomy (NCBI): domain Eukaryota; kingdom Metazoa; phylum Arthropoda; class Arachnida; order Sarcoptiformes; family Tectocepheidae; genus Tectocepheus; species Tectocepheus velatus. Next base: position 41,979 of record JAQIXV010000153.1, read on the forward strand.
GAGATCTAAGACAAAATTGAGCGCAACTTTTGAAGCAATTTATCTCTTGTTTATTGGAAGAGAATAACTAATTGTGTGTTCTCTTCATAATTCATATAAGAGCCAGAGTTGACACAAACACCTATTCTGTCTGCAAATCGTATTTCAAATTCTGAAGAGAAATTGCACAGACTCTCAGATGAAGCACAGGCTTTGAGCTAATGTATTGACATATGTTGGAGCCTATGATCCAACGTTACACCTCTGAAAGTGACGATGAACAGTAGCCAGAGCTGAGACAAATTTGAGCCACTAATGCATTTATGGATCAAATTGTTTGTCTAAAATCACATTAAATGCATTAAAATATTTCAAAGCCTTAAAATCTTTTGTGTCCTAAAAATGTTTTAAGAAAATGCATTACAAAACGCATTACTACTTAAAAATCTAAGAAATTTTGTGTTAAATAATACATGGATTGGATCGCATGAGAGCCGGTCCTAACAACTACTCTAATATTTGATGTGAGAGAAGACGCCGTTTTCAATATAGCAATCGTTATATGAATGCTATAATACTAGTTATAGAATCTATGAGTAAATGTATGCCTTATATGTGCCTTAAAAGCACTTTTTCATAGTTTCTCATAAAGGGCTACACATTAGCGATGTTTTTTAGAATCGCTTTACACAACCTTTTTAGCAATGGTTGTGCCAAACGTATAGACACACAAAACTGGATCTCTTTTGTTGTGTTTGTGAGTGCTATGAAAAACTAAAAAGAGAGTTCCCTTTAATGTTTAGCTCTCTTTTGGACTGACTGGTCAACCGTATATCTGTGTGCCTTCGCTACACTCGGCCTCTATTGCTATCTCTATTGAGTATAGCATTTCTGTTCCCTCTTCTAATGGTATGCCTTTCAATACAAACACAAAGCTATAAATGTAGTGAACAGTATATACAGCACTGTATAGACATATAATATATAGATTCGAAATATTGTGGAAAACATTGCACACAAGTATTGCACAAATAAATTGGTTTATGCCTTATAACTAGATTAATTATTAGATATAGGGAACACATTGCTAGCTATGGCTTAGCATAGACTCAATGGCAACACAACAGTGCATCCAACTGAGCTCAAAATGAGATTAAACAACAGACTAGTGCTGATGCTTTTTGCATGCACTCCAATAGTCCCAATGGACATGTAGTATGTGCTGTATGTGCTGTATGTGCTCTATGCGCTCTCCTCCCAAAAATACATCAAAATAGTTGTTACAATGGGAGCACCTTTATCTAGTTACCAGCCATTCCGTCCAAACCATCATCTCTATAAATACTGTATTATCCATCTTATATAACAACTCTCTCACTCTCCCTCTCCCTCCCTCTCCACCTTTGTTTCAGTTATGTAGAGTCTCCCCTCTCTATCCATCTCTGAGAGCAATTGGCACCAATTCTGAGCTCTTATGCCATTCTCTTCGATTCTTTTCAAATATTAATAGTAATGATGACTAACGAGAACCTAATATGTCTCGCGGGTCCTGTCGTTTCGCATATTTCAAATGATACACAAAATTATGTTAGAGAAGGCTTTCCTCTGAATCAAATAAAAAAGAGCTCATTTGACAACTGGAAGCGACAACTATTGTGTCATTACTTTGAATAACTATTTTAAGTCATTTTGAAGTCATTCAAATGATTTTCAATTTATATTATTTGGTTATAATATGATTAGAAAATAAGGAACGGATTGAATGATGAGATCATCTGTTCGTATAATTTTGTTTCCGAATATGTATTGTCCGGAAACATAGATTGCATGCAATAGTGGAGCAGATGTTCTGTAAAAATGATCCAAAAGTGAAGCCATTCCCTAATTGATTGAGTGTTTGGGCTCAACAACAAAAAGATTCTTATCTTGAGATTTTGTGGGCCTAAGCCTTAGCCCAGTGCCACTGATTTTCATCAAACAGGTCTCTCGAGAGTTATATCATTGGCGGGAATCGGACGGCATTTCATTTAGAGATATATTGACTCCGACTCCGAATTTTTTCATATTTGTTCTGACATTGTATTCAATGATCAGAAGTGAGTCAACAAAACAATGATATCAAATCATTTGTCAAACGTTATGGTCTCAGAGATACACTATTTTCTCAAACAGTGGCCAAACAAATAAATCACTGAATTTGAGTAAAAACTATTTGTTTCGATTAAAACTGTTTTAATTGAATTGTTTTAATCAAAACAAATAATCGATTATTACTTTATTTGTTGTATTTATTCTATGATTTAAAACTTTGAATCTATTTTTCTTATAAATTGTTTTTATTTAATATCAGATAAACGTTTATTTTATGACTTTTCAAAACTGGTTAATAATGTAATTACACGAATAGTTTGTCTTAAACATAGCCACTAAATTGAGCTTACTCATATCTTTTTACTAAAATCTTTTTATTAGCCTTAAGGCTGTGTCCATGAATTGAAGTTTCGATTATTATTACATTATTTTTAAAATTCATTTCAAAAGTTTGAGAAAATTCTTAAAAAGTAAATGTTATCTCATTTTTGCTTAAAATGCTTTTATTCTCACTTTTATTCTTTTATATTTTTATAAGTCCTTGTTCATTTGAAAGTTAGCCATTTTTATATTTATGAAATTCTTTGAGAGTATGTCTCAGTATTCTCTGTTATGACTATATCTTCAGATGAAATGTTATTTACGGCTTTCAAAGCGAATGGAGTCTTAAAAATATTGAAAGTTTAGCAGAAGAGCTCAAATTAGGATCTTTTAGACGTGACTCATGCAGAGCACAGCATAAGAACTATCAAACAGAGTATGTCTGATGAAGAACTCAAAGGCAATGGACTACTAATGGCATGAGTGAAAAGTAGGCGAAGCGAAGCGTAACGCTTGTTATTTGTGCCGACGAACAGAACCTCGTCTCACAAATACAACACATCTTTTCATTTCATAATTTAATTATTCTTTTTTCGCTCCGAAAAGAATAGGGACTGAAAAATGTCAAAACGTATCAAAAACGGAATTCACAAATCATTTCTAATCGAATCAAACACTTAAATGAATTCAAATGCTTACAGCAATTGGTCTGAAATAATTGCCTTAACACTGAAATCACTCCAAGAGAGTTAGTCTCTCCACTGACAGGTCGAGATTGTCCTCACATCTCGACTTCAAGTTTAGGCAATTGTCAACTTTGGGAGAGAGAGAGAGAGAGAGAGAGAGAGAGAGAGAGAGAGAGAGAGAGAGAGAGAGAGAGCTATACAACAATAATAGTAATGATAGAGCGCCCGATTGATCGCGTTATTCAAGTGATGGCCAGTTGTGTAGTGCCATACATACTGTTGTTGTGAGAGAGAGATAGAGTTCACATGACATCACAATTCATGCAGAGAAAGCATTTGAGATGATAAGTGCATATTATATGTATTGCACAACAAAACAATTGAAAACTTTCAGATCTATGTATTTGAGACGCGTTTTATTCTGTGCGACTCCCGACTGGGACTGTTGTACTACTGTTGGTCCTACTCTGGCGCGTGTCTCTGTGCAGGAGTGAGTCCTACAATACACGTGTCAGTATATAAAACTTGGGAATTATCGGCTTTTGTGTGCTGTCAATGTCACAGACTGTCCATTACATAGCAGTTCATTAAATGGTTTGATTCCCTCCACTAAAAGATTCCTTTCTCTCGAAGTGAAAAAAGAGAGACAGAAAAGGCCTGTTATATATCGAGAGGAGTCGTACATAACTGTCTGTATTATTATTATTATTATATTATGGTTTGCATTGCGTGTCAAATGCATATCTCGCAGACAAGCCTTACGTACACTAAAGTCTCACCGAAAACAGGAGAGAGAGAAGACAGTGACTGATAGATAATATATTGGCCATTGTCTGTGTGGTTGCGCGTAACGCGTGCCGTTCACGTGTGTCACACAATGTCACGCAAACCTTGCATTTTACCTGTGCTTCACATTTGGCAATACTACAAATCACAGACTAATGTGACTAATGATCATTTCTTTCTATGTTTACTATTCTGACGCATAGACTGTCTATTTCTATGCTGTGCCATAATATATGAGCTTTTTGTTGAGAAATCATTTCTATGGGAACTTTTTATTTGGATTTTTTTTGTTAACATTATTATTATTATTGCTATAAATAATATGTTATCTATAAATATATTTAACGAAAGCGACCCAAATGTAAATATTATGTTTGATTTCTTATATATTTTTGTTTTGTTTTATATTTTCAGTATTCAATGGTCGCGTTCAGTGATTCTGATTACACAACCGAATATTCCCCGGTAGGAAAGCCCATCATATGCTTTGTTTTATTCAAATTTTCAGTTTCTCTCCTCTTTTCTCAGATTTTATACAAATATTTTATCCGATTCTAATGCATGTCTTCAGCACTGAATTGAGCCAAAGTGAGCTTTGTCTAGAAAATCGATATCCAGGCCCTTTATACTGTAGGCTCTGTTGCATATGGATAGGCTTTCCTTGAAATCTATCCTTTTGTATACTTTTGTTTAATTTGTTAAAATTTGAAAATTTTTTAGGACGGAAGACAATTGAACTTATCATCAATGCGTGGCGTTCCTCTCATAGCAACGAGTCCTGTCCGCCACGAAAGTCCAATTCAAGTGAATCCCCTGGAAGTACAAACTTACCAACCTCCTTGGAAAGCACTCGCAGATTATGCACTTCAACCCGACATCGATCCAAATACCCCTCATTTTCAACAACTGGTTAGTCAGGTGAGGCCAACCATCTATTCCTCAAAATTATTGCTATGAACAGTCATAAAATGATTTAAGAGATATGTTGTCCCCTTTTTGTCAACTCAACCCTTTCTATTGCTCTCATCATATCATTTCTAAATTGCATTTTATTGCTCGCAAACCAACGTTCCTATCCTTCGGTCACTCTTTCAAGTCTTCAAATAATTACCGCTATTTTTCTGAGGAAAACATTGTTTTCCTCCATTTATTGCAATCGATTGGTTTTGTCCCTAAATAGCACAGAATAGCAGAAAATTGCAATAATATTCGTCATTCGAAGTGATTTATTTTGATATAAGAAATAAAATTCAAAAAAATTGTAACAAAAACAGTCTTTCGTTTTGATACATGAGTTTCGTGGAAACCATTCGATTCTCAATGGATTTGGGATTAAATTTTTGGAATTGAGAGCAATATATCTGAAGGCATACCACTCTGTGTTGTCCTTTGGTTTAGGATATGAAGAAAGTTCAGCCAATTTTATAGAGAAGTTATCGTTTATTCTGTAAAACAAACAGAATTTGGTCCCAAATCTGAAATGAGATGATTGTCGACTCCATTGCAATATTCTGTGTCAGAGTCTGTGCACAAACATTATGTTTGGCTAAACCAACAGCCGAGGGCAGTCTCGGGAGAGATTATCCAACTTTTGGCAGTGATTTACTTTTTTTGTGACATAACGTCAATTGTTAGCTATCATTGATTGTTGACCCAAACCATCGCAAACCCTATTATAGTAGACAAACAAAGAAGGAATACCTTCGAGCGAAATAATATTAAGATTACTTTCCTCTTACTTTTGGTTCGGTATAAAAAACGAATCAAATTATGGTTCACTTGAATCACTTCAAACAGAATTTTCATTTATTTTTTTGTTTGTCTTTGAAATCAAAAGCAATCATTTGATTAAAATTTTGTTTTTCTCCACAATTTTTATGCCCCGAACAAAAACTTATCATTTTTCCAATTTTTTTTTACAAAATGACCAGTTTTTTAAGTCGCATACTAAGATGAGACTGAGATGAACCATGTTTATATTAAATGATTAGGATGAGGTTTATCCGAAATTCCCGTCATATTTGAAAGATACATTTATCAGCAAGTTAGTTTAAAGCTTTTATTATCAGTTATTATTTGAAATGCTTTTTCAAAAGTGATTCAAATTTAATATTTGAAACTCAGCGGGAGATAAGTTGGGCTCTTTTGGGGCCGTCTATACGTCAGTCCCAATAATGTTTTGACGCCTTTAATAAAATGTTCCTTTGATTACATGTCTTATTGAAAGTCACTCAAAGAGTCTTCAAATTAATTCAATTCAATATAATATTGGGTTTAAATGAAAGCTATAATAATAATGATTTACTATTACCTTGGCTCTGATCAGATGCACGGATATTCAGATTTGGGCGGCAATGAAACGTCTCTATCCTCATTGCAAGGACCACCAACTGGACCCTGTACTCCATTGTCATATCTAGGTAATTATTCGAATCAAGGACCTGGGCTTCGAACCTGACCAATATATTGTGTTTTACGAAAAAGCAGACCCCGATTTACACCAAGCTGCGAGCAACCTATCATCCGACCTATCGAGTCCCTGTGCCAGCGACTGATGGACCCAAATAACAATATGACTGCAAAAAACTGTTAGTTCCTGAGCCAAACAAATTGTAAATATTTATTATTTAATTATTTTATGTTCTTTTATGTACTTCGAGTCATATTAAACAAAGCCTTCAGACAAACAAAAAATAATTTACTTGAATTTCAAATCAATTTTTATTATTCATATGTTGTCCACACTTTTAATTCAATTAAATTTCAAATGTTTTGCTATTTTTAGATGAAAGCAATCATTCATTTGTATATATATTTATACATAAAAACACTGACAGTTATGATTGAAAATAAGTCTTTTCATTGAATTGTAAATCAAATTATTTGGGACTGAACTCCAATTTTAGCGAAACTTAAGACAATTTTTAAGAACTTATATGAAAAGTGAAAATAATAGTAAATTAATAAAAATTATTTCAAAAGAGTTATTCATTTCATTTGATTTGGTTTTTAAGGTTAAAAATATTTTTCACATTTTTCGAGTCAAATATGAAGTCAACTAAAATTTTTGAGAAAAAAGTATTAATAATATAAGTATATCTATTTAGTGAAAGGCATTCACTTTTTGACGTGTGCACAATGCAAGGTGTGTCAGGTGCTACTATCAGACTCATTCAGTTTTGTACCTCTTCTGTAGCACTACTTTTCAAATAATAATAGATTTGTAAAGATTTCCAAATTGTTGTGTTGTGTTCAGTACATGGCTTTTGCACACAAATATGCATACAATCGGACACAGCATCAAAATATGAGTTGAATGCGAGGCACAGAATATGAGCGCATATGAGTACAGCTGCAGCTCTAACTAAATATGTATTTATAACAAAAGGCTAGCGTTTTGTCCGATTTGACAAAAAGACTTTTCTGATGGAGTAGTTCCTCTTTAGACAGAAGTTAACAAAAGGGTTAACAAAATTTGCTCATCTCTATTGGTGGTCAAACTGGTGCTCATATTACTGACCAACTCATGTCTCAATCAAAGTATTTTTATTTCAAGTTCGCAAACAAATGATAGTTATCTTAAATGTATTTTTTGTCACAAATATAGTTAATAATAATTTTGTCAAAGCTTTTAGAGGATGACTAAAGATATAACAGATATAACAAATGTAACAAGACCATTTTCGTCTCTCAAAAGCCGTAATTTCATTTTTTAAAAGCGAAATATTATGTCTTTCCTGAGCTGTAGTATGAGGTCTGGAATTCATTCAATTGAAGACTTCTTTGTGACGCCTATTCTTGAGTCAGAGCAACCAATAGTGAAGGAATGGATATAACATTATATAACAACTTTTAGACCGCCTTTTTGTCTATCAGTTTATATGGTTTTAAGGTATGCTTTAATATCTGATAACTTCAAACATTTCAATGCAATAAATAAATGCGGTATTACTCAAAACTCATTAAATAATACAAATAATTGTTTAAATAAAAATTATTTCATTACATGTAATGATCAAATTTATTGTCAGGGTCCAATAACTTATTTAGCCATAGGTGAGGAATGTTGTGATCTGCTCTAATCTGGTCAAAATCAAAGCGAAATATTGATTTGGCGGAAGAATTGGTGCCTTTGAATGTCATTTGAACGGCTTCTGTATCACTACCAAAAACAAGGGTAGGACTCATATAAGACTCACAAGTTTTAGCAAACTTTAGAGAATTGAAGGAATTTATTGAGTTGACGACTCAGGACTGTCCTCAGACTGTCCAACTGATAGCCATAAACGGGCAGAAAATTTTCAAAAATAGAGGTCAGGCCTCATAAACAACTTTCTGAGGGGTTTTCTGACAAATTATTTAACAATTGGCGGCGAAGACCACACGACTCACCCCTACCTTCAGCGGTCAAAACAAACATTGAGGAGAATAATTGAATGAAATAAAAGACAAATAAGTTTTGAAATTTAAAAAAATTAGTTACTTGAATAAATTTTACTTATTTAATCAAGGTAATCAATCGAGGCATGATTTTTCCTCAATGAAATTTAAGAAATTATTTTTAGTATAATCTAATCCTTTGAGTCGTTATAATAAATCTGTTGAAAAAAACGTATTTAACCCAAACATACTTTGATGTGAAAGACCGAGAAATCAGACATTTATTACAATAATTCAAATAATCTGATCGGAGTTTACGGTGTTTTCGTCCCAATTATGTGTGAATCGAATCTTAATTTTCTAATAAATAAATTTCTGAAAAAATTCATTCAATTTCATTGAATTTCATTCAGGTTTTCAAATTTATTAATGAGAAGAGCCTTCAAAAGTATGACCGACTCGTGGACTGAGTTACAAAAAAAACTCGAATTCTTTAAGCGATTAAAACTGAGACTGAATTTAATTATTTTTTAATTAATCTCATTTGAAATTCAATGGTTTAATTGAAATTCATTGCGATTTTATTTAATGATATTATCGTTGAAGTGATTGAAAAAACCAATGCATCAAAACTATTAAGTGACAGATGAAAAAAGCAACAAGTACAGATTTGTACAAATTATTGAAGTGAACACTAGAAAAAAAATAGTTGAGATTATTAATTGAGTGAAGAATACAATGGGAATACAATTGTTGGTATTCTGTGACAAATGTCTCATCAAAATTGTGTGGAAGTAGTGTCTGACCGGACGAAGCGTTGGCGACAAATTGGATGAGCGTTTGATTTGGAGCGAATGGACGGCATATTTAGATTGTGCCATAACTATGATGGCAGGGCTACTGATAAGGTGAAGGAGGATAAGATGGAATGGTTGGACGCTTTGATCAATTTTGACGTTAGACATGCCTTACGTTAAAGCGAGTCATAGATTCAGTGTTGAGACAATAAAGAGCGGAAAATACTAAAAAAGTTTTCGGTCTTATCTTTAACGCTATCTTATGGATCATTAGAGGCAATAGTGGGTTCACAACACTCACTTAAGAAGCCCGGGGCCAGTAATGCTAAGAAAGCCGACAGCTCTGTATGGCTTGACTACGATTTTTGGTGCAACAGATCTCTATCTCTCTCCCATTCAATGCTTTGATGTTTTGCCGAACTGTCTGTCGAGAGTCAATGGAAAGCCATAAGAGAGAGACGGGGAGAGGCAAAGAAGAGGTGGTCACTGATTCTCATATATTTAAATAAGAAAATCAAATATTAAATGCAAATGATTTTCGAGCAATACATCAATTGATGTAATAGTAGTTCTGTTTTATTTAAGTTATGCTTTTTTGGTGTTCATCACAAAAAACACTATTTAGATAAGAGTCAAGAAATTGAATATTTTATTTGTAATAATATTTGGCATCGAAAACAACTTTGGAGTTCGTGGCGCCGACCAGACTCTACAGACTCTATACCATAGCTGTAAAACTTGAAGACTTCAAAACGTGAATGTCTTTTAAAAGACGGCTCGAAATTCAAGTCAAATACAAGTCAACGACGAGTAGACAGGGATGCGGACCACCCAATGCATTGGCGTCTGTCCTGCATATGACAGTGTATGACACTCTCTGACACAGTCTTATTCTGATCGAAATTGTCGACTTATTTTTGGATAAAAACTAAAAATCAATTCGTGAGCTCTAAAAGAGATGAAAATGAATTCACTTAAAAATTCATTGTGTGATAGGAGAGAGTGAGTGAGGGCTCAGTTCAGTTGACTTTAGTTTCTAAATAGATATTCAGTGAAAACGTAGTGAACATAATATCATATGCAGTGTATGTATGAGTAGACGCATTAAAAGTGCATCTGCTGTGATATGCTGTGCTGTGGAGCACTCCTCTCAAATGATATACACTGTTCTGCTCTACTCTGGTCTGAAATACTCTCTCTGTTCTCCTCCTAAAGTGCATCTGCTTTTAGCGCTCATATATCGATCGCTACACAAAATATTGATTTTGGATATAACTATGAGGTATAGCTCTGACAACAAACTAACTCTACACAACTGCACACATCAGTAGAGAACAGTTCTCTCAAGAGATGAACACAATATATAGAGCGTTGTATACTCTCTAATGCATTCTGAGCTGTGATGCTGTGCCAGACTCTCAAGACTGGACTCTCGTTGATTCCATTGATACGACAAAATATATCGATATATACGTAAAAACACTTCTCATATTCTAAAACGATTTTTCGTGTCATTTGGTTCTCGTTATTAAACTTTCGGCTATTCGTTAACTACTCCATAGAATAGTAGAGAATATCATAGATTTGTTTTTCAGTTAACTCTTATGCATATTAGATAACTCTATGTTTGTGTTTAGGCTTTCCTCGACTCAGTCAATAAATATAACATCAAATCCAGTGATAGATTGAATATATGAGTAAAATACACGACTTATGTTCGCTTCAGATCTCAATTTAAACAAAACTTACGAAACGTTTCTAAAATTTCCGGTTAAAGCTGTCAATCACTTCGACTGTAAATGGTCTGCAATGGTATTACACAACAACACAGTTCGTGCATAATTCAAATGCAAGATATAAATAAATTCTAAATATGAAAACTATATCACAAATGTAATTCATTCCAATAAAATATTCAGCAAGGTTGTTTTCAATAAATATATTTCTGTCGAGAGAGAGAGAGAGAGAGAGAGAGAGAGAGAGAGAGAGAGATGGAACTTTTATTTTAAAAGTTTTTTTTATTTGAATTAAACTAAAGAAAAACTAAAGAATAATTAGTTGAGACAAACACCAAGTTTTGAATACTTCTATGAAATCTGAAAGAATTTATTTCGTTTGTATTGATATAAAAAAAAACGAAAAACAAGTCTTTATTTCCAACAAAACATTCGTAGAATTGAAGTAAAATTTGTCGAAAAGTATTGATCTGTTTCGCAAACTCTGCAAACGAGAGACAGTTGTCAATCAAAGACGTGTTTGAGTGGAAATCGTTTGAATCACTTGTGACCACTCGAGCGCTAAATCTGAGCCAAACGAACAGAATATGTTCTAAAAGAGCAAATCCTGCAAATGATAGGCATTTGGACAAAAGATTCACAAATTAAACGTATGATAACAATAAGTACTCCAGAAATGAACTCTATTTACACTTAATATTCACTATAAGACCACACATGCAGTCCAGTTCTCACCAAATATGGGAATATGTGATTGTTGAAACACATGGTTAATAGTTACCCTGTGCAAATGGGTGGAAATGGGTGCTCAATGAAAATCAATTAAACGATTGAAGTGAACGGAGAAAAAAATTTGCCCTAAAAAGTGATTTCCATAATAAGAGACTCGATTATAAGCGCATTACTTGAGCTCAATATAACCAGTCTTTCACTCATTGAGTTTAATATTCGCCATTTTCTTCACCAGAGTTACGTCTGGACTGAATATTGATCTCTTATCGATCAATAAAGTACTCGGTTACCAATCCTCAGCTCTTCCCTAAGTGATAGGTTTCTGTGATTTTTTTGTCACTTCAAATGATGACTGACTCAGTGTTTGTCTTCAATCGTGTGCTTTAGTGAAATAAATGCTAAATAAACCAAATCTTTTGTGATCATTGAAATTGCAATTCATTCATAAATTGTTTTTATAGTTTTTTGAAATAAAACTTTTAGTGATTTTATCGGACAATATTTTAATGATGGGATTTATTGGTATAATTTTTTTTACCAAACATTAGATGAGCATGTTAATTTTTATGAGCACAAGTTAAGGGAACCCAAATTTGAAGCCGAAGAGGGCCTAAGCTTTTTTCGGTCACATATTCTTTCCGCACAAACCATTGATATTGAAAGCAGAGGACGTAATAACATATTGCTATAACTTAGATGCGATAAGAGTATCCAGGAAGTGATCTAATGCATATCAAGTCATTCTTTTAGAGATAGGGGATAACCAATTCTCAAACTGAAAAAAGCTTTTAGTTTTGATGGAAAAACTCATATAATTAGTGACAGTCATCACAACTAAAATCTTTGGTCTAATAATATATTTTCAATATTTTGAAGAACTGAAGAGAAATCTAAAGATAGAGTCTGTCGTCAAATATTCAATTTAATTTGAAATACAAAGAATAGATCAATAAACATATTCAGCATGCTCTTTTTATAATCGCAAATAATAAATAGGGTATTATTTAAAAATTGAATTGATCAAGTTAGTAGAAAAGTGAAAAATTAAATACTCCCTTGGTCATCGATTGATAATATGTTATGAAGCTTGTAATAAAAATCAGTCATAAATAAAATATTATTCGCCAATAATTAACATAACAAAAGCCATTCCCAGATATTCTGAATCAAAACTATTGTGAATTCGGAGGAAGTATTTGAAGTGAAGGAAACCACAGCACTAAAGGAGACCTTTCAATGCACTGCACATCGCATATAATCACTGAAAAACTCTGAGTCGGGAAAAGTATAATATTTTTCATACAATATCTTATCAAATGATTGTTAATAAAAGGAAAGAATACAACAAATTGTGAGCTTTTTATCAGAGTTTTGTTGAAATGGTTTTTTGGGGAAAATGAGTAAACAAACAATTGTTTCATAAATTATTGCTTTAGTTTTAATGAGACATAAAAAGACAAATAATTCTTTAGGTTTAGTTCAAATAGAAAATGACTCAACGAGAGAATATTTATTTTGACTTGGGCAAACGCTATTATAGATTTTGTGCCTTAGCAAGGTAATGGCATATAATTAAGTGTCATTTCAACTCAAAGGCTATTATATTTGTGACTTTACCTTCACAACAAAAAACTATTGATCTTGCTATTTGATCTATTGAACTATTGTTCTTTCAATTAATTCAATTATAAAATTGTAAAACAAATGAGCAAGATAAAGTGGAATACATTATTATTGTTTCCATTCGTTTTTGACTGGAAACAAATTATTGATTTGAAATAAATATTAAACATCAGATGCCATGAAAGAGGGTTACCCTGAAGTGGAACTCAGCATAAAATGCAAACATATTGCACAGGGAGTAAAGCATGACTAGGCTTTTGAAAGCATTTCAAGACGGGTGAGAGTTTATGATGAGTTACACCCGATTTCGGCTAATTATATATATATTTTAGATTCGGGCAAAAAGATTGTCAGGGAATGCATAACAGCTAACATTGAAATGGGTGGGTCCCCATCCACCCCAACCACTGTATATACGGTGATGTAAAGACTCTGACAGTGTTCTGATCGATAGTTATTCGAAAAACACATCCATTTGATCCATTTGATGGTGAACTTGACCACAACGTTCAATCTTAACCATTGAATCATGTTATCAATTATCTATCTTACTCTTCATCTTGTAATCCATATCAGTTATAATCTATAAGTAAATTGAATTAATTGAAGACATTATAATTTAAATGATAAATAAAGGATCGGTTGTGAAGACAATTAATTTTTGTTTTGTTTGGGATAAACATTAGTCATCACTATATTCACAATATTAATGATTGCCATCAAAATGAGCGTAAAATTGCGTAAAATTTTTGATAACATCCAAACGCGTGGAGAATAGCGCCAAAGAGGGCGACGTTTATGTACTGCGAGCGCAGGTGAACCCAAATTCAATTGCCATTAGAGGAGACAACTTATGATATACGCTTTATGACAGAAAAGACGGCTCAATGATCACCAGTTGTGGCTCTTCTGGCATTAAATTTTAATCAAATGATTCGCATATATCACATACAGTATCTCATTTGGCACAGACTCACGTGTGCTCTCAGCCCTGTTATTGTGGTTTCACCGAATAATAACGCAAACGACGGGCACAACCATATTAACTATTTAGATATGTCCAAGGTGAATCTCTCTACAAATTATCGGAACTCATATTTTATTGATTATTCAAACTATAAATCAAAATATGATTATCAGGATAACAAATAAAAGTATTCTTATTTTTAAAGTAGGAAATCGACTTATTTTGAGACCAACCTTGGTCATTTGATTTAACTGGAGATTAGAGGAAAGGACAGGTATGAATACCGTATGATATTCATAGTGGGCTCAACAAAAAAAAAGGTATAATAACAATACAAATGATTGTTAGCATATATTTATTTTTCACACGACTTTGATTAAAAGAATTTAGATTATTATCGATCCAGTATTTTATGAAAATATTTTTATCATTTTTCAAAACAAGTTTGAGCGAGGTTAGGCTTCAGTTGTGAGAGTTAAAACATTGTAAGTAAGCTATTTTGCAGGGGCTCTTGATCAATTCAATGAAATAGAGAGTGCAATACACATAATATGCAAAACAAGAACAATCGAAGAACCAAATCGACAAAAATGATTAAATTTGACGATAAGTCATATTTTTATCTAATATTTTGTGTTTTCGTCTTTAAGGCTGAGATCAATATTATTGTTGTTTTGTTATTTCACTTAATATTATTGATGATTGTTATTAGAGTGCCTTTAGATCACAATATTAGTGAACACTATTAGACCCAAAATGCAGTCAATTTGAGCGTTGGATGCATTGCGTGTCCGCACGAAAGTCCCGAAAGGATATAAACATCAGAATACGAGAGCAGAACATACTTTCATAGCTCTAAAAGCCATGATATTAGACGTGGCGCTAATCTGTCAGTCGTGGCCCATTTCCCTCGGGGGCTATACCTCTCTCTATGCAAACTCTATGCAAACTCTATGGACACTCAACAGAATCTTCACTAATTCACTGAATATTCTACCATTAAATTGGAGTATATCTCTGAATAAGATTTTATAACCTTTTCAGTGATGGTCAGAATGTTTCAAAATAAGTGGGGATTGATACTGGAAATCACCAGGGTCCACAATGTGAAACATATATAAAAATTTCATTGTTTTGAGTGCTTTGAAATTATTCGAGTATGAGAATGAGTTAGGTCAGGTTATTCACTGACTAGCTGTCAGTGTTGGCATCCCTGACAATATTGATTATATCAAACGCTTTACTAAACAGTGTTTCGAAATAAAATTAAATTTGGAGAACAGAGTAATGATTGTAAGTAAAGCAGAATTTTAATGAACCATAAGCTCTGAATTCTAATTATTTGAGTCAATCATAGTTTTAATATAATTCATTCGTTCACTACTTTTTCAAACAGTGAATGAGTGGACAGAATAAGAATAACCAAATGATTGCAATGAATAGGAGGGCAGAGGAATCACGTATTTAAAGCGATACTGAAAATGCAGTGCAAATATACTATTGAACGCACAGATAGTTTAATGAATAAATTAGACTCAACTTAATCCTAAAGCACAGTCACACGCCTTTTGTGAACACCACATTGTGCCACATTATGACCAAGCTTATAGTCAGTGCTAATTTATGGCATAGCAATGAGCAACAACTGACTCTCCGCTAGTTTAAGCTGTCCTCCAATTGTTTGCACCGATAGATCCCTCCAATTGTCGGATTAAATGTCGAATTAAAATCAAAATTATTTTTATTTATCGCAAAATTAAATTCATTTATTCGAGAGTTTATTGAAATCAAAAACAATATAATTTGGAAAATAATCAATAATTCGAATAGATTTTACAATTTGATCTTGCTAAATTAATGAATCTTTCGTAAGCCATTCATAAATCACATTCAACTACTTTATAATAATCATTGAATTATTAATCAGTGAAACTATAATAAAAATGAGCAATGATAAATTTTGAGCGCAAATGTTTGCTCATTTCATTTCAATTGAATTTTCATTTTCAGGCCTAAAACCAATTTAACGAAATATATTCAAATTCAAGAGTTTTATAAAAATGTTTAGTTTTGAAGCATTTGAAGCGATTAAGTATTTACTTTTCACCCGAATATACATAACATTAAACTTTTGGCGTTCAGTGATCAGAGGTTTGGCTGGGATTTGGCCAAACATTCGCTCAGATTAGACACTAATTCAATAGAAATCGGGAGAAGAGAAGTCGCAAATTAAATAGAGCCAAATGGAGTGCCGCACAGACTCATCACAAAACAAACTGAACACTACTTTGATTTACAATTCAAAGTGGAGTAAACCAATTGATGGCCGAAAGACAACCCTTTGTTACATAGATTGTGGTCTTCTATTATTTAAATTAAATGTATTATTATTAAACTTAATAATAGTATTTGAATTTAATTACAAATCAATTTTAAAAGTAGCAAGATCTCTGAGCTATCAGGTTATAACCAAGTTGTTTTTTAAATAAACTATTATTTCAATGAATCTAATTTAAAAATATCAGTCAAATAAAAAAATAAACCAAATATTTTGAAAAATAGAATATTTGGAGATTTTTCACACTAGGCCACAATCGATAACCTTGCTCTTTACAAATATCTCAACGAAATATCGGTATTTTATGTTTCATTTTTGAAATGTTTTGATACATTACTGAGAATTGAGTCAAATATTGTTATTTTAATTAAATTGTTTGACTTTCGATCGAAACATAATTAAGTGATGAATTGATTTACAATTAATTATTTTTCAATTAACTCGTATTGAAGTCAATAATTGTATAATTTTTTTGCAAAAAGGGTTCAAATAATTAATTTTTTTGTGAAACAAATAGTTTTTAATTCAATAATTATACATAATTTTAATCGAATCGATACGAAGAATAAGTTTTCAAATTAATTGAATTGAATTGGAAGAGCAAAATAAAAACAATGAGTGAGTGTCGGCATTGGGGTAAACCTATACCAAACATTTTTATAGGTTCGAGTTTGAGCTGATCCAGAGCTGACATAACAGCAAACAGAGCACTGGTAGTGTAGTATGAGTTGAAGATTGCTAATGTAACACAAACGCAATCAGGATAAAAGCCTTTCCAGTGCCGTTCCCTTGGATTGAATGGAGGAATACAGTAGTCATTTGACTGCAGCCCCCAATGAAAATGATGATCAATATTACTGTTATTCTTTGTTACTCTACTATTTGAACGACTCGACTGATGAATACAGTAGTCGTAGTAGAAGTCGACTGGATTTTGGGTCACTTTATACCAAAAACACAAAACAACATAACACAGGGCTTTGCTGTCATGTACTCTCTTTTATCGTTTAAAACTTATGTGCATTAAATCTGAAGAAGTTTTAAGAAAAACACCAAAAATTGATTTTCACTTATTTTCTAAATACTGTTTGAAAGCAAATGAAAAAAAATTGTTATAAAAATAAACGATTATTAGCTAAATATGAAAAACCAAAGAATAACTGAACAGATGTTTCAAAAGGATTTGTTTTATACCAACGATAGGAACAGATTCCGTATAAATATTATCGTCCCTTAATCTAAGAGCGGCTCTGATCCTGACTAACACTGACCGACATCTAAATGCGATGCCTTAACAATATCTGAGTTGACATTCATTCAAAGCTTTTGGTTTATCAATGATGTTGTGCCACTACTAATACGGTACCGGGAGCTATACCAGGGTTACACCAGAGCACCACCAGTGCTGTCAGTGTTGCAATTTTTCTGTATTTAATACATCATTTCATATGTATTGTTAGCCAAAGAGCATAAAAATTGTAGCCTTTCTTTTGTTAGGCTTTTCCTCAATGAATGGGGACTTTAGAGATCAGATAGAGATAGAGTTCGAGAGACAATACTGTAATTCAATCGCTCCGGTCGTATGGCCTGTAATGCAATCGTATTCATAATACTAATGCCAAAGAATGGCAAACATCGTGTTCTCTATTATAAGTTATTTAAGGATTTATTGTCACCAGAATTACAACTGAGCTATAAATTAAAGATAATGTTTCGATGAGAACATCATTTGAAAAGATTACTAAACATTATATTCAAAGTCATTGTTATGGAAAACAATGATTCAGTCAATGATTGTCTTGGATTTCATTCGACAAAACTATCACTAATTCTATACATTCTATCATTAAATTCACAAAACTATATACAAACCAATGATTGGAAAAAATAAAACTCAATTTAATCCAATTTTTGCTAAATATTTGAAAACTAATGGAAATTTCAATGATATTCTGACCGCAAAATATATGAAAAAGAAAATTAATTTTAAGAATTTTTTTGAATCTTTTAATAAAATAAATAATTTTTAATTTATTTGATATAAAGAAAGTTTTTTATAAAGTGTTGATTGAAATGAATTTAATTTTATATAAAACTATTTAAATAATAAATCGATTTAATCGATCATTAAAATAAAATTTATAAAAATCCCATAAATTCTGACATCTATTGAGACTTAAATTATGACTAAATTCAGTGAATAATAATTTTTAATTCATTTAAAACTCTCATAGATTCTGAAATTCTAGGGAAAAGTATCTAAAATTTCAGTCATTAATGAAATTAATTACCAATTTTTTCCAATTTATGGAAAATAAGGCACAAAACGAATGAAAGGCTTTACCCATCAGTTCCTCCAATACTGAAAAAATCAATTAATTTAGAAATAATTTTAAAGTAACGAATGGATGAATACCTGAGCCATTTTGTGAATTTGTTCGACAACAGCAGGAATGACAGCTTTTACACTCACGTCAATCAATGCCTGCATATAATGAACGGCTTCTTCATCGTTGAGGTCGAGTCTGAACTTGTCCTGAACTTTCTTAACTGTTTTGTCCGGTTCTAAGGCTATGTCGGGAACACTGGCGTCAATCATAAGAGAAAATAAATTCAATATTAGGTTTGAGTGTCGTCTCAAATGAAGGAAAGCCGTATAACACAGTTTTCTAAATGACTGGTAGTGTTCAGAATTGGTGCCTCCCATCGCGTCAACCATTTCTCGGCTCAATTTCATGGGTGGCGGCATCGGCTTCGGATCGCGACCTAATATGAATCCAAAGTCAATGTGGAATAGTTTTCCTGTTTTTGTGAGCAATAGATTGTCCAGATGTCTGTCCCCCACTCCCAACAAATACGTAATAACACAATAACCGGCTTTGGATTAAAAACTAGTTTTAGTTTTATTTCGTGACAAACATCAGAAAATTACCACAAGATTTGACGTAAGAGTCCATAACTTCTGGTGAAATGCCATAAACGGCGTCTGCGGGCGAGTGTTTCCTGAAGTAGTTCTGAACACTTCCCTCCGCTGCCAACGCTTCGGCCACTGAAAGCGATTCAATGAACTGAACGAATCCGTGTTTACTACTCGTCGCCAAAACCCTATAAGGGGTCAGTTTTAGGTCAAGATTTTCTCTTCTCAACAGTTTGTCCATAAGAGTAATCATTTGAAGGATGAGCTGATCCTGTCTGAGGTCATCCCCGTGTTTGAAAATAGTGAAGTATTCCGTATTCTTTGTGGTCAGAAAAGCCAACTTTCCCGGCATTAGAGCACTTTTGAATAGAGTAGCTTTCGATGGTATAAAACCAGTTATTTTGATGTCGGGGTCGAGAGGTAGTGGCAACGGATCGAATGGAGTGAAGTTCACTTTAAATGTCTCGCTCTCTGACAACAGGTTCTGAAGTCTTTCGATTTTCTTTTTGCGGTTCCCGTTCTCACTCGCGACCACTTTCATCAGTTTCACTAACTTCTCGACAAACGTCTGCTGTCGTGATAGGAGCTGTCGTCGCGCTCTCAACTCAGGACTACCCCTTTGGAGCCTTAAACTGAATCTTTTCATAACAATTATATACATATCATTGACTCGAATCGGTTCACTCGAAGCGATTGTATTGTTATTGAAATTATTTGAACCACTATTAGGAACATCACTGAACTGTCCGTCTTCGCACTCAACCATTAAATACCAGAAGAAATAGTTTGCGAGAGTGTCGTTAGCGCACGCCCTCCCAATTAGGAATGTCGACAAATCTTCCTTTAATACCAAATAAATTCATTTGTTTTAAATAAAAAATGTATTAAAAATAATATTCACTTCTTTTTTGGAATCTTTTTCTGAGTTCTCTTTTGAAGTGTTGTCGAGTTTGAGGCCATTCAACGAATCGGTCAATACATCTGAGGCTATACTTCCCTTCCTTTTGACGATTAATTTCAATTAATTACATGAAATCTATGCAATGATTGAAATACCTGTCTCTTTCCATGGGAGTGTCGTCGAGATATAGAGCTCTTTCCTTATCATAAGCTCTTTTAATGTCTTCAAAGTTCTCATATTTGAGCGCCTGAACCAATTGGAGTAAATAGAGGAGCAGTTCCTTTAAAGATATAAAATTAGAAGAGAACGGAATGTGTTGGCCATACCTCGTCGGGCGCGTGTTGTAGACGAGTCACTGCATATCTTCTGACGGACTGGTGTTGGAACTGAGGGGACAATAGCTCTAAAGCGTCTTCGATGTCAATGGGTTGCCAATTGTCGAGCAGTTCTATGGCCTGATGTGCTTCGTTAGTCAACTGCCAATTCACTGATTTCAAGAATTTGGTCAAAGCTTTCTTCTGATTGACTAAATAGAACCGGAATTTCCACAACAAATCCTGTTCTTCGTTCGTCAGAACTTTTGTCGGCGGATAACACATAATCGCATTCAATTGATCCCTGACGGAGGCATTCGGCTTCAAATCGCGATCTGTTATACCACTCCTCACACTTCGAGATAGTTTGTGGTGTTTGCTCTCAACGAGGTTTTCCATTGACATCTCCGGATCAGGAATTATCACCAAATCATTCTCAATAAAGGCGTACTGACAGCTCTCTTCAGCCCCGCTCTCGAAGTAAACGACCGAATGGTCGACGCCATTGATCGATACAACGGGAAATTCAACGGAAAGGTATATATAATTAGTGTTTTTCTTTTCCGTTTGAATTATTTTCTCGATCTCTTGGAACGTAAGTCTGTCCAACCAGTCCTTCTTCGGGAGCTCTCCGTTTCTGTACTTTTTCTTCAACTGAAACAATGAGAGGATTCGTCAAAACAGAAGTCAAACAAAACAAGAGTTTAAATACTTTTGTGATTCGATTGATTTGCGATGAAATACAATACTTTCCATTTTGGAAAACAGTGTTATCCGAACCATTTTGATCATTTACCCAAACCCTGAGGTCATACATCCCTCTCCTCATCGCTCCGTGTTTTCCAAATATGGTTATTGCAGTTCCGCCCAATACGTAAGGTTTGCCGGAATCGGAAGTGTCTACTATTGTCAAACTTAAGAGAGCGTCGCGAGGAATGTCTGATAACTTCAGAGGAAATAATAGCCATTCATTCCATCTGTCAATAGATTGGAAAAAATTATTTGATTTAAAACTGAAATAAATAAAAAACAAGTGAAGACTGACTCATATCTGTTTATCATCTGTTTATATGGGGTCTGTTGTGTCGGACACAACAGCTTTTCGTTTGAAAACATATCACAAGTGATGTAAAGATGTGGCGAAACCTTTTGGTCATTGACTTTGCCGTTGGCTTCCAATCCCTCTAAAGTACCACTAAATTGATTGAAACATAAATTAGATTTGAAATAATTCTTCAAATAATTACCATTTAATTCTGAAATAGACGTCATCCAAGTCTGAAGTGTATATAAAATTAAATTTATGGACATCTTTCACATCTGATTCATTGACCAATTGTGTGCTGTTCTGTTGTGTTAGACCTGATGTCGACTGAATTGACATAATTTGAAGTCTAATTCACTCAAAGGATTCAACAAAAAATGGTTTAATCTTTGGTTCGTTTAATTAAAAAATAATAAAACATTTAATCAAATATTGTTTTCAATGTTTTGATCGACAAAAGTGTAAACAAATGATAACTCAATGAATGACTTCAAAAATCATTACATCATTGGATTTCAATTATAGGGATCTATTCATACGAAGTGTAACGTTGTATACGAATAGCCCTCAAATAACATGTGCTTTAATTTAAGGGTCTTTTAAATCGATTTTATTTTAATTAATTTAATTTGTTTTCAAAGACAACAAGTGATGAGAATCGCCAGTAAAGCCACAAAAGGGAAGGGAAAGCGATGGACAAAAGGTGGGTCCAGTAGTTCCAACCCTCAGTCGAATAAATATCGACTTCAGGCCAAATGTTTGCCATCGATGGCCACACCGTCGCGACCGGAATCGCAACAGTCGTTACGATTGACGGCCGATACCTTAAATCACCACAATTTGTCTCAATTCAAAAATTTAAGTCTTAGTAAGACATCGATTGGGGACAACATCGACGCCGAATCGATCGGCGGTCAGTCTTTTGCAAGCGTTTGGACGAACTGCTCGAATGTCAGTTTCAATAGACTTCTCCTCAGATTTGACTCTTCGTCTGCCATTCATAAGCAAATGCTATCAGTTTTGGCCGCAATTACCGAAACTATTCATTCAAATGACGGTAAAGAAACGGAAACCGAATATTTTGCGGCTTTAATGACATGTCTGGAGAGCGTCCAAAACGAAGAGACATTGACTGCAATCCTCTCTTTGATAGAAATGGTTATCAAACGATTGCCTCCGAATGTAATTCGACTCAAGTTTTCCGAAACGTCTAAAGTTTTCGTCGATTTTTTGGCCCAATATATCAAAGGAGACAACGGAGTGATAGTACGGTCGCTGACTAATAGCATATCAGCTCTTCTTCTACAACAAGAAAGTGCTGTTTGGGAACTGAGTTCAACCAAAAACATATTTGAGATAATCCTTTCCCTTTCGATCCACAATAAGCCACGAATTCGTAAATGCGCTCAAAAATCAATCGCAAAAATCTTGAGATCAAATGTCAACCAAACGGTGAATGCTTTATGTCATCCGATGGCGAAACTGACCGCAGATTTCTGTATAAGAAAACTGAAAGAAAATGGTGTCAACGATAATATCAATTCATCGCTTTATGTTTTGGCGCTTATGACAGATATTCTTCCGGTTATTCCCAGTTCTTCACTGAAGAAGTGTTGCGAATCAATTCTAACTCATATGACATTCGGTAATGTCCTCATCGTTTCGACGGCTTTCAAATCATTTTTCATACTATTCTCTTCTCAACCAAATGAAGAGATACTGAGCCCAGAGTTAAACGCGAAGTTGATATCAGCCCTCTATGACTATCAGCCAAATATAAACGATAGTCAACCCCTCTGTGCCTGGTTTCAGACCATTCAAAGAGCTTTCGCTAATTTGTATCGAATCGACAAAAAGCTTTGTTTCAATCATTTGCCGAAAATCTTCAATATATCGATCGCTTGTCTTCTGTCGGATTCAAAAGAAGTTCATTTGTGTTTCGCAAACAATTTAAAGCAAATATATACCGATTGTATCCAATCTTCTGCTCAGGACATCGAAAGTCATATAATTGAAAAGATTTACTCGTCTTTAGAGAAGTCGTTGCAATTCGAGTACTGCAACGCTTGGACTCATGTCTTGCCATTGATTTCTCATATGTTTAATAAGGATTTTCAACAATTTTTCTCTAATATTATAAACAAAATGGTTATAATCCGTGAGAGTTATGATTCCGTCTACGCTTCAGATATCGACCACTCAATGGGTGCCGCCATTCGAGTATTCGGACCAAAATTTGTCATTCAGTTGTGCCCTTTGACCCCAAATGATGAAAGTTATGACGTCTCTCACAATTGGTTGATTCCTGTCCTCATAGATAATGTCAAAAATACTGAATTATCGCTTTATATCGAATACTTTATTCCATTGATAACAATATTAGAGAAGTCCAGGTCTTCGCTGGAATCAGAAGGAAAACAAGTGTCGGCCAAAACATGTTCTGTCCTAATATCACAACTTTGGTCACTCTTACCATCGTTTTGCAGACATCCCAATGATTTCGACAAATCATTCCGAAAAATAGCGCAGATTTTGGGACACATTCTCTCTGATAAGCCTTCACTTCGAGGGTATGTTTTGACGGCTTTTAAAAATTTAACGAAATCTTTTGAAAACGATTCGATTCGCAAAGAATTGGGGAAATTCTCGAAGAATTTTATCCCAATTCTGTTCAATATCTACACTACAGAACAGAACGAAGAAAAAGATCAAAGGTTTTCTGTTTTTCAAGTAATCCAAATATTTTTGTCGGTTTCGGACAATACTCTTCTGATGTCTTTGTATTCTAAACTAATGGAGAAATTCCGAAACAATTCTAATAACAATTCATTTATGAGGCAATCAATTATGGATTTGATCCGCGCTTTTGTCTCATATGTCACCGAAGAAGATCTAAAACAAATATACAATGAATTGGTTCTACCATTCATTCAAAACAATAAATTAATTACTGAACAGAAGAAATCGTTTCGCATTTTAGTAGAAATTTGTGGAAATGGATCAAAAAATTGTTGCAATTTTTTCAGCCAATCTTTAATCGATATAACAAACATTTTGGTGGAAAGTCTTTCAAAGTGTTTGTCTTCTTCGAAGGCATTTGTTTTGAAAGCAATCAAAGAAATTATTGAAAGACATCAGACGTTGTCATCATTCGATTGGAAGAAATTATTGATTGAAATAATTCCTAAAGTCTTGAATTGTTTTTCAATACAATCAAAGAAAGTGAAAACCGCAGCTTTGGATCTGATAACAAGTATCGCAAACGTCTACAAATCACTCGAAGGCTCGAATTTGGAGCAGTTTTTTGGAATTTTCATCTCTTTTCTACAGAAGAATGAATATTCTTCGGCTATAATCATATGTTTGACTCATTTATACTCTAAATTCCGAAATCAAATCCCGAAACACATTGAATGCGATTTAGTCGAGAATATAATCTCAAGTCTCGGTTCAGATAATAGACAAACAATTCAGTCTTCAATTGATTTTCTGAAACAATTCTTCAGAAGCGCTTCAGCCGATCAGTTGTCGACATATTTGGAACTTCTGGTCAATAAGTTATCGAATATCAATCGAAAGCATAAAAATCATTTCAGAGTTAAAGTCAAAGAAATATTCGTTCGTTTGGTTCGAAAATACGGGTATTTATCAAATTTTTCAAAAACTTTTTGATTTGTTTCTAAAATGTTTTGTTTTCTTCAGTTTTCCGATGATATCAAAGATGATTCCCGAAGAATACAAAAAGGTTTTGAAGAATATCCGAAAATCAGAGGACAGGAAGAAGAAAAAGAGTGAAGTCGGCAGTCAATCGGATAGCGATGGACACACTGTTGCCTCAAAAACGTAGAGACTTTTCGTGAATATTATTTAAATTCAATTTTGTTTGAAATTTAATTTTAGGAAAAGAAAAAATGAATTCCAAGACATAATCGCCGACTCCTCTGACGAAGAATCAGAAATCGATGAACAGATGACAGACATCTCGCGGAAGAATAACAAGTCTTGGATTAAAGAGGAATCAAATGAAAATGAAATAATCGATTTGTTGAGCACTAAAATGAGTCAAAATATTTTACATAAAAATCCGGAAACAAATCCAAAACAAAAGGATTCCAACACTTTTGAAGTCACTTCAGACGGAAAGATAGTTATTCAGGATTTGGATAAGAAAGGGATCAAAAGGAGTCGCGAAGACGAGGACTTAGATGTGGATCAGGAAATGGTTGACGAAGACAGCGATGACGACATGACTTCCAAGAAAAGTGTTCAGACTTTTAAGTCGAAACAATCCGGTTATAAAACTGGTGGTAAAGGTATTCATAGACCCGTTCGAGAGACACGTCCCGGAGAAGAGTATCGCTCAGACAAAGCAAAGGGTGATATGAAACGGAAAGGAAGACCCGATCCTTACGCTTACATACCATTGAATCGTCAGTTCCTCAACAAACGAAAGAAAGCGAAACTGAGCGGTCGTTTCAATAACTTGATTAAAGCCGCGCAAAAGGGGGCTAAGAGTGGGTCCACAAAGGGATCGAAGAAAAGACGAAAAAATTGATTTAATAGAAAAAATGATTCATTTATTAAAATAAATAGAAATTAAAGTTTCAATTGATTCGACTCTTTTATGGAAACCTTTTTCTTTAATTTATTTTTTGGAACGACTTCTCTATTCTTTTCGTTTAGTTTTTCGAAAAACTTTTTGGAAGAACTCAAATGTTTGGTATCCGCCGAACCCTTATTAGAGTCTTTAGTTTTGGGTTTACTTTTGTTTTGTTTAATTTCATTGAATTTCGATCTTTTTGTCTGTAATTTCTTTTTGAGTCTTCGCGACCGCTTTCTATCAGTTTTCGATTTTTCTTCGTTTGACTGCAATTCTCTTTTCTGGTTATTAAACACTTCCTGAGGCGCTAACAGTTGTACATCACTGGCGGTGACGGGCGTTACCTCTTCAACGGAAACGGCCGGCAAATTGTTAATAATTTTGATCTCAGGTTGCGGTGGTCTCGGAGTGAAGTTGAAGTTCGAGAGGGCATCCAATCGGACGAATAGATTCCGCATAAGTTTTTTAATTTGAAAATGAATCGGATTTTGTTGGGTTTCGCTCTCTTTTTGCTGTTGTTTTATGAACTCATTTTCGTATATTTGAGCTAAACTTTGTTTACTCTTTTCTGATTCCATTGTTATTCTTCTTCGGTATTCGAATGGCTTTTCTTTTGGCTTCACTTTGCGGACGACGTCATCGAATGCATTGTCTTTTACTCTCTGTTTGATTATGTCCTCCAACTTAACGGTTGTTTCCTCTGTTATGAGAGGAGGCGGTCGAGAGGTGTGATCGAAGTGTAAATGTTCTTCAAGAAGACTGTTCTCCGGGCGCTTATCGGAAACAATTTCTCCACTCATTTGCCACGACTTAGCCATAAGTATCTGTCGCTCCTGTTTTGCGATCTTTTCTCTAAGAGTTTCACTGCATTTCTCGAATTCGGATTTGTTTTCATCAGATATGTGTCGACCACTTCTATTGAGCACTTCTTCATCGCTATCGTCACTCGAATACTGATTCAAATCGTTTTCTGTTTCGTTATTTTCGATGTCATTCATATCGACATCTCTGGTATCGATTCCTTTCATCACTTCATCTGATTCTTCATCAGAAGACTCATCAGATTTCTGGTCATTATTTTCACCGACCGGTGGGTCAAAGAAGTCGGCGAACATCGCGTCTTCGGATTTACTATTCATATCTTTGTCACTTAGATCTGAAGAGTCTTCATCTGAGTCCTCATCGGTGTCTTCATCGATGTCCTCATCGTCTGAGGGCTGAGCGCCGGACTGTTTTCGCTCTTCTCTCAAATCTTCATTATTTAAGAACTCTTCCAATTGACTCAATTTGAAGAACTGGTCGTCGACTATAGACTTACGAATTGGTTCAACGATTCGGACTCTTTTAGTCTTCTTTTTCTTTTTGTCTTTTATTTTTTCGGAAGAGTTTTGTTCTTCCATTTCATCGAAATTATCTTCATTTTGATCGTCAGAAGCGATACTTTCGTCTTCTTCTTCACCATTAGGTCCCAAATGTGAGCTCTCGACCGACACTTCAGCCACTCTTTTGACCAAAATATTGAGAACCGGTTTGTTATTGAGTTGGATCTGTTGCCACACCTGCTCCTCATCGAAACCATCGATGAATAACTGATCCAAAGATGATTTGATGGATGATATCGACGACTCTTCGTTGATATTATTTTTAATAACTTTTTTATTCAAATCATATAATCTTTTCGTTAATTGAATGAAATTTTGAGACTTTTTTGAATCAAATCTAAAAATGATTTAAAATTTTGTTTAAAAATCAAATGAAATAAAAATTTGAGAAAAACTTACGAAAGAAATGAATCGATTTCTTCACTCAATTCACTGAAATCTTTTATACAATGACTCAACTCTTCAGTCGTTTTGTTTAACTTATTATCGTTTGAATCCATTATTAAATTAATTGAAAATAAGACAAAAATATAATTAAAATCAATTTAAAAATCAAAATCAAAATCAAAACACGTTTTTAAACAGATATCACGTGTTTTCTGTTCATATGTTTTGTTTCATAAATAATGTTTTGTATAGACTTTTAAATTGCCGGACGTTGTCAGAGAGTGAAGCACAGAATAACCTTGAATATTCTTTAAAACTTATATTACAATTTGCAAATGATCTATCTCATTCTGTCTCATTTATGAGTCTTTCAGTTGATTTTCTGGGAATATAGAAGAAATGATAAATTATTGTATTTATAACTGAACTGCAAATAGTTGTCATCGAATGGAAACTCTTTGAACTTATTTTATACTGAAATAAGTTTTTGTCGACTTTTGTTCACTTATTTAAAACTGTTTTTCACTTTTAGTTTAAGTTTATTTAATTTTAGTCATTTTCATAACTTAATACTTATTTTAACACTGACATGGTCATATTTAAAGCTATCAACTTTATTTGTATCAGTATTGAATCGGACCCGGATATGTAAAATATATCTAGGGCAACTCGTTGAAATATAAACTAGATTGTTACTGTTAAACTTAATAAAAATAAGGTTCAATTATAAGGTTGCAAGATGTTCAAATATACAAATAACACGATCACAAATGTATGACTCAATGATAAAAACTCTAAAACTTTATAATTGTTTTAATTATTTTTTGTTAAATAATCGAAAAATTATTACATAAAGAGAAATGTTTGCGCATGTATTCAATGGTTTGATATTACAGTTGTGCTGATCACTAATCAGAACTGTTTCAGACCTGTTGTCACAAATTCATTGGAACTATTGGATAGACTTATCATTAGTTTGAAAATCAATGGAATTCATTCATTTGATTCAAATGAGTTGAGTCTGATTTCAAACTAATGTGTTTAATGAAAGTCTCTTTCAATGTCTTACTTTGAGTCTCAGTTTATTTGAAGTTCAAAATCACAAAAACTTTTCTCTTTTCAAAACATTTTGTGAGAATCAGTGGTTCAGTAAAACAAAGGGTTTTAATTAAAAACTTATTTTATAAAAGAAGTGATATTTTATTTAACAAAAGTTATATAAATAATAATAATCGTTATATTTAAGAGTTTTAAATTCTATTTGATTTTATTGATTGGAAAATGTGTATCAATAATAAAGTATCGGATTCTGACGGATCAGGAATAAGCAATTTCGGTGAGAAAATCGTTTGACTTAATTTTGACGAATAGACCCTTGCTTAATTGCTTAATGTTTAATATGAATAAAAACCAAGTTTGAATTGCAAAAATGATTTTTAATTGAATCGATTAAATAATATATTGATCTATTGATCGCAATTATTGATCAAAATATCCAATAATAGTTCGATTGATCTAGATTGTTTTTATTTGCACGACACATATAGTAGCTTGGATGCTTTTTAATAAAATTGAAATGATTTAAATAAAGTTTTTAAGGAATTTATCTAATATTTTGGTCTAATTTTATTGATTTAAGATTTTCTGGGAGAGAAAGAGGAGGATAAAGAGAGAAATTGAGAGATATTTTCAATTATTTATTTAAATTTTGAATGTCCTGATCAAACACTTCGGTGTCTCAACTGATTGAAATCGATTGAAATTTTGTTGCATTTAATTGTTGTTTGAAAATCAATTCCAATAAAAGCTATAAAACAAAATCTTTTGTATAGTTTTTGGTTTCGACAACTTTTTCTCTTTTCTTTAGTTTAATAAAAACTTATTTTGTTTGCATTAATCTCTTATAACGAAAACATATAAATTGAATGAATTTATTGATCGAAATCAATGAATATGTAAGCCATGAATAATAAATAGAGAGAAAATAGCACCTTGCTATAATGATTCTAGTTTTGTTTTCATTATCAAATTCTATCTTTCATTAAATAAGATTTCTTCACATCGTTTTTACATTGAATTCGTGTCAATCAATATAACGGCAAATAACTGTTTCTATCGCTAAAAATGTCAATAATGTTATGAAAACATAAAAATCGTTTCGTTAGCACTAAATATGGGTTTTCAGGACTTTATAACAAAATATTGAACCCATTAAACAACTTTTTAAATCGAAACAATAAAATTGTTGCTTATATTTAACGATTAGTTTGGTATTTGAGATGAATTGGTTTGATTCTCCCTTGGTTATTAGCATATTCCTTGGTTATTGATTGATGTTCGAATATTTTCAACTTGATTTCCTCTGAAATCTCAAATTTTTAAATAGATATCATTTGTTATTATTTATTCTTCATTTAAATAATTCAAAACCATAGCAACAAATGATGCAAACAATTGTGAAAACGATATAAATGTAGTTTTCAGTCAATTTATCGCAAAATCCTCCAAATCTTATTCAGAAACTATAATAAGAAATATAAGGAATTGAAATGACTTTTACATAAATATAATATTTATTGCATTACTTTATAGTTCTCTGTTTTGGTCATTAATATAACAGTTATTATATTTCAGTCGATTATAATTCTCAATAACTTTTATTTGAATGAAATTTATTGAAAGAAGTATTGATTGAAAAAACAATAACTAATTTTGAAATAAGACCAACGAATCTCTCATTTGATACTAGGACTCAAAAATATCATAGTTTGATAGTTTTCATATAATTATAAATTTTTTTGAACGGAATTTGTCCAAAAATAGGGGAATCATTCACTTACGACAAATCATTTGACGGACCCATAAAGAAAAGATTTACAACAGATATACTCTTTCTACTGGTTTTCATAGCTTTCATAATTGGATGGATCGCCATCAGTGTTCTAGGTAAAAATTACTCAAAGATACAGGCTATTTTCTCTTGATCTCCCTTTTCAAAGATTTTCAAATAAATGAATAGAATTTTAGTATTTTAACTTGCTCTATTTAATATGAATATTAAGTTTTGTTGGAATAATTGGATTAAATTCACTTAACAGTAAACAGTTAACACTAAACCCTTTTTAGGTATTGAGTAAAACAAATGTCTTTTTTTAATTGAATAGCGCTTATGAACGGAGATCCAGAAAAACTGATTTTTCCGACCGATAGCTATGGAAATGTTTGTGGACGAGGAATATATGAGTATAAAACACATATAAATAATTATATTCATGTTTTAACAATAATTAATTTAAATGTTGAAGGAGTAAACCAAATCTCTTTTTCTTCAATCTTCTCAAATGTGCCAAAAATTTAGACAAAAATATCTTTGATCGATGCGATACGCCTCAGGTGTGTGTATTGTCCTTGATCAATTAATTGGCACATACCCTACAAATGAAATATATTTTTTTTCAATTATTATCCAAAGGTTTGCGTATCTGAGTGTCCGAGCAAAACATTTTCGTTAATTAGTCCGATAACATCTAATTATTTGAATTCAGTTATTTGTAAATATAATATCGTTCCAAACGAAAGGAATATCCAGTCTTTGGTCAGTTCTGGCGATTGCGCCCAAATTTACTTCAAAAGTGAACCCTTTGGCGGACGTTGTATTCCATCCCTTCTATCACTTAAAGGACAGAATCTGATCGATGAGTTCAATAACAAAACTCTTTTGGGAGAGAATTCAATTGTCATTGATTTGAGTAAAGTTAAAGAAATGAATAAGTAATCAATTCTTTAGAAAATTGCAATCTTTTAAAAGAATATCATTTTTTTAGAGCAATTGTTCTTCTATTGAACGCTAAGGAAATCGGAATTAAAATATTACACGATTTGAAAGAAACCTTTAAATGGATTTTAATGTAATTTTTGCAATAATTTATTACTAATATATTGATTAACAAATGATTTTAAACAGTGGATTAGGTCTGGCAATGCTTATATCGTTTTCATGGATTGTTTGTATGCAATGGTTCGCAAAAATTATGATTTGGTTCTCAATTTTGGCGGTCATTGTTCTCAACTCTTTAGGAGTCTATTATTCTGTTAATCGCTATAATAAACTGAATACAAACGAACAGAACTTCACTGAAAACGGTTCTATAGTTTCATATGATTTTCGAAAGTCAATGGATTCACAATTGGACTCATATTTGGCGAATCGCAAGACTTGGTTCGCCTTTTCTATCATCTGTTCGTCTGTTCTCTTGATTTTATGTCTACTGTTGTTATATCTCAGAAAAAGAATAAAATTAGCGATTGCTTTGATCACAGAAGCGAGTAGGTATGTGACCATGGTCTATCTCTATGGACAGATATACTCCCATTGATTGCGTTAAAACTTAATTTAAATTTTAATTCAGAGCCGTTTCATGTGTGAAGTCTTCGTTATTTTTTCCAACAATTCCGTATGTTTTCCAACTATTGGTGATATGTTGTTGGGGTTCAGTCGCTATACTTATAACGGCGTCGTCGCGACCCAAATACCGGGACTCAAGATCTGGCAAAGAATGTGATCCCAACGTAAAATTGTTTTTCGATTATTATTTTAAATTTTAAATTATTTATTGAATATATTTTTTTAGAATAACTCTTCTTTTGTCTCAAATACTGACCCCAAAAATAATTGTGCATTCGTTCAGTATTACTCTGACAACACTTTATTCTGTGCACAACTTTATAATATTTTTGGACTAATTTGGGGCCTTTTCTTTGCCGTCGGAGTCGGTATGAATTGAATAAGATTTTGAAAATATTTTTTTTGCATAAATTTTTGAAATAATTTGTGTAATTGTAGGACAGGTGAGTCTTGCCGGTGCTTTCTCCTCATATTACTGGACTTTTGATAAACCGAAAAGTGTTCCCTATTTCACTGTTTTTGGAGGATTTTATCGATGCGTTCGGTATTTGTGTTTAAACTTTGATTTACGAGTGAAAAATGTTTTGTTAAATCAGATACCATACCGGGTCTGTAGCTCTGGGCTCACTATTGATGGCAACGGTTAGATTCATTCGAATAATTTTGGAATATATCGACCAAAAGTGTAAAAAATACGCCAATAATTGTATAGCAAAGGCAATAATGTGGTGATTATCAACTCATTTATTATAACAAATTATAAACAATTTTCTAAAAATAATTTAATTATTAAATTTTATTTATTAATTGTTCAGTTGTTGCAAATGTTTCTTCTGGTTATTGGAGTCGTTTCTGCGTTATATCAACAAAAACGCGTATATAATGATAGCAATTCATGGACAGGGATTCTGTGCCTCAGCTTCTGATGGGTTTCTTTTGATACTGCGAAACGCAACAAGGTAATATTGTGGTACTCAAAATATTTTATAATTTATTGACTTTTGTTTTGTCTCCAAAGAGCGGTAGTGTTGGACAAAGTGACAGATCTGTTGCTAATAATAGGAAAGTTGACGGTGACCTCACTTGTGGCGGTCCTTTCTTTTTATGTTTTCACAAATAAGTTTTCTTTCATTTCTATTCCATTACTTAACTATTATTGGGTCCCAATTGTCGTGAGTTTTGTTTTTATTCATTAAAATTCAAATATTGAATATTTTTGAATCGAAAGGTCATCACATTTGGGACTTACCTCATTTCCAGCAGTTTTTTTAGCGTTTATCAAATGGCTGTCGACACTCTCTTCTTGTGTTTTTGTAAGTATTACATAACTGATCTAGAACAGATCTATCATAGTGAATGGTGTACCTAAGCTAACCTAACAATTTAAGTTGATTTAAATGCTAATTATTGTAATCTTGGATCTATTTCAGTGGAAGATTGTGAAAGAAATGACGGTTCGTCAGAAAAACCATATTTTATGTCAAAAAGTTTGATGAAAGTCCTTAAGAAGAGTAACAAAAGTTAATCTCATTTTATAAATATTTCTCATTTTATATTCAAAAATAGTCTCATTTTAATTACATTTTAATTATATATATTTTTTCAAATTTTTGAGATTTTATCAAAATAAAGATACTAAAGATGTATCAGAATAACCAAGTTGTTCCTCTTTTTTACTCGATAAGGTTATTTTCGAAGTAAAGTCAAATTAATTCGTTTTTTCATTCTATAAAATCTCGTTTTATCGATAATTTTGATCCGTTTGAGTCAAACCAAAGGACAGACCTTTAGATTCGTTTGTTTTTCAATTAATGACAACAGACTTTGACCGTCGACTCAATGATAGACAAGAGTTTTGAGTCAATTGAAGATTTGCTCATATTTTTAGTTTTGTTTCAAACTTAAGTCAAACTTTATTTTTCGTTAAATTTTTATATTAATTAATGAAATAATAAATAAATTTTCAATTATTTAAGATTTGACTGAATTATAATTAAAGTTATGATAAATATTGCAATAATTGCTTACAAAACGAGAAAACATTTAATTAACAGAAAATAAATTAAAAGTAATATTAATATAAGAATTAAATCGCTTTAAAAGCTATGAATAAAATTGAAAATCAGTAAAATTTTTTGAGTTTTGAACAAATGATTTGATTCACAATTGATATACAAATATAAAGTCAAAAATACTGATAAAATTGAATGAAAACCTCTTCACAATCGTTCACTTAAAGTCTGTTCCTCTTCTTCGTCGTCAAAGAACTGTTGATTTCTAGTAATGAACGCATATTTGGGTTCGGATTCAATCTGTTGGACACTATTTTGAGTGAAACGAATCCTTTCATATCCCGGTTCTGAAGAAACGTCACTAAAGTTTCTATTTATCTCAAAACGATTTGAAGACATATTTGTTTGATTTTGTGGCACTCTTTTGATCACTTCATACCCGGGATCAGCCGTTTCTATCATTTGTGAGTTTGTATTGACTTTTTTGGTAATCACTTCATAATTGGGATCGAAGTCGGACTCATCGTAACGAATGGCTTCATATCCGGGATCTACTCCCGGCTCAGAATGAAACCCGTTTACAATTAAGGCATTGCTTGCGATCGGAATATTTTGAGTCTTCTTATGAATTACTTCATATCCCGGATCACTCTCTAAATCAATTTCATTGGGACCGATCGTTGCGTAATTGAAGACATCGATCTCTTCCTCAATATTTCTTTTGTGCCAATCGTTTGTATCTATCGATTGATTTCCTGAAGAATATCTTCTTTGATGGGAACTCGTGTTGGCAACAGAATTGTATGAGTCGTACAAAGAGATAGTTCGCGCGCTTCGGGACTGACTCGGTTTGAGAGGGGGTGGCAGTGGAGGCGGGATATTGCTCTCCGGTATGACATTTGGCTCGACCTCACATACACTCGAAGGTCTTTGGTTAACATAATCTGCGGTTTCTTTTGGTTTATTACTGACTTTCTGTACCTTTGCGTACAAATTGTCGAATTCATTGTCAGAATCGGGAATACAATGAATTGTTTGTCTATAATATGATTTCGATTTCATTTTCTTATCGACCGATGAGTATAAGTCCTGAGGATTATTATTAATCGATGAAAATGAGTCACAAATGGGAGAAATGGTTGCCGTCGACTGTTTTGGTTGAGTCATCACTGAATCAATTGAGTCTAATACGAATGAGTTGAGGACTGGTCCGCCATTCCCTCCATTTTGTGTGTCTTGAGTTGAATTATGAGTCGAGTTATTACTTAAAATGTCACCGATTTTGGAATAAGTGACCGAAGAAGCGGTAGAACCGGCGATCTCTTCATAAAACGAAGAAATCCTCTCTTCTTCGACTTCATTGTAGTGGTGTTCAGTGTTAGCCCTTTCCGCCAATACTTTGGCCAAAGGCTCGCGAACTGAGATAGTGTTATACGATATCTCTGTTCCGTTTGAATGAATTCTATTGTCTTCGTTTGAAGAGTGAGAAAATGTGTCCACATTTTGATGATTCAAATGAAGAACCGGTCCATTCATGAAAACAATGGTATCTTCTGTTGCCCTCGAAGTCGATGGATTCGATGGTCTATAAGATAAATCGCTATTCGTTTCGTTCATAAACCGTTTTTTGGGAACGGGAGGACTCAACCCGTCTGAGCCTCGACTCATATTTCTGGCAGAAGTCGTGCAAAAGTGTGGATCGCAATAATCGTCGGTTTCGTTCTCCGAGGAGTCAATGACTACATTGTCTTTGATTCGGGCGTAAGAGTGGTGTAAATCATCGCTTATCGGAAGTGTCGGACACGTCATCACCGAATGAGACGGAGGTTGTGGTGCCCTCGCCTTCGGAGGCCGACCCTTAAGCTCTAAGTTGTGGTGGATTTCATTGCCTTGAATTGAGTCCCGATTTAAGTCAAATTCATTTAAATGTTGCGAAGTGTTGGCCACTGAAGGTATGTCCGGAAGTGCTCTTTGAGTGTGAGGTTTCAAGTGATGGTCGGTTTCATCGGTGGCCAATCCATTGACACCATTATATCGAATCAGTTCCAATTGGTTTGTCTGAAGATCTGACGAACGAATTGAATTCAATGGCAATAAATTGTTGACATTATTTTGAACTGAATTTGATTTGGATTTGTTTCGACAAATGCACAAAATTATTAACAATACCGTCGATACAGTCATCGATATCGTCAATAGTGTTAACATTATTTCAGACATTTTTGTCCATTAATTTAGAGATCACTTTATTTCAGACATTAATCCATTTCTTTTGATTTTCGGAACCATTTGTTAACAATTGAGACAATATTTGCTCGAAATTCATATTAAAATCAAACGAATCGTTAAATTAATATAAAATTTCATTTCATTTAACGAATTAAATATACTTTAAGTAAAATATAATATTTTGAAACAAATAGTGATTTAAGTATTGATTAATTTGACACTCATTTCAATTGAGACCTTATTTTCACTCAAAATATAAATAAGAGTTAAAATAGATTTCAATTAAACACTATTTTCATCGTTATGTCAGACGGAGTGACACTTTGAGTGACTCATTCATTCATTTAAAATCATATCCTTTTTGTTGTAATATTTCAAAAGTATCCAAGTTCATTTGATCTTTTAACTATGATTTTTAAGTTGAATCTAGCAAACGAAAGCATAAGCATAGGCAAGATCAAATCACTCAATCAAAATATTTACAGTATCTCAAATTCGTTCAAAAAGAGTGTCACATAAAGAGGGGTTACTCTCATAATAAGTGAGGTTTTCGTCGAGACTTTAGGCAAACAAACCATTAAAGGGATGAAAAAGTTTAATGATTTGTATGTAGTTTGTGATCAGTCTTTTAGTATTTATTCAATGAGTGACTCAAAAACGTTATTATTTGTGAAAATACTTTTCATTCATAATATCTTTCGATTGATTTGAAAAACATTCAATTTTTAGATAAAATTTAATTAAAATTTATTTTAAATTTGTTTTTAAATAATATTTAAACGAATGTTATTTCGGTGAAACTTTTCATCCAATTATTAAAAGTTAAGAAGAAATCATTTGTGAGTTTTGACTAAAATTTAAAAACAATTTGTTTAATAAAAATGATTTTTAGTTTGACATAAAAACAATGGATTTGGATGTTATGGTAAATCAACCGGTCGTTATCGACAACGGATCAGGTATTGAATTGATTGATATATTTATGTTTATATAAATTGATTTAAATGACAATTAATTGGAAGGTGTGATAAAAGCTGGTTTCGCTGGAGACCAGATCCCTAAATGTATTTTCTCTAATTTGGTCGGACGTCCAAAACATGTCAGAGTAATGGCCGGCGCTCTCGAAGGCGACACTTTCATCGGTAAAGTCTTAACTGATTTCTATTGAATTACTCATTGAATGTATTGATAGGCCGTCGGGCGGACGAACACAGAGGACTGTTGACACTCAGGTATCCAATGGAAAAGGGGATCGTCACTGATTGGAATGAAATGGAAAAGATATGGCAATATATCTACTCTAAGGAACAGCTCCAGACATTCCCTGAAGAACATCCCGTTTTACTTACAGGTCAGCACTTCTCCCATTTTATTCAATACTGTTTACCACTGTTTGAGTTCTTCAGTAAAGACTTCACTCAAGAGTTAAACACTTATTGAATTAAATGACAAAAACAATAGAAATGATTGAAAATCAATGCTTTTATTGTATTGTCTTCAGAGGCGCCGATAAATCCGCGAAGAAATCGGGAAAAATCTGCGGAAATATTCTTCGAGACATTCAACGTTCCGGCGCTCTTCATCTCCATGCAGGCAGTGCTCAGTCTCTACGCCACGGGTCGTACGACAGGTGTTGTTCTCGACTCAGGAGACGGAGTGACACACGCCGTACCAATTTATGAAGGGTTCGCACTTCCGCTGTCTATTGTCAGGTCAGACATCGCGGGCCGGGATGTGACCCGTTATCTAAAACTACTGCTAAGAAAAGAAGGCCTTATATTCAACACAACGGCTGAGTTCGAAGTCGTGAAGAATATTAAAGAGAAAATATGTTACTTAACGAGTAGTCCTCAGCGAGCACTCGATGAACACTCCGCCAGTAGTGGCGGTGATATCGAGAAGACATCATATATATTACCCGATGGCAGTAATGTAGACATAAGCGCCGGTCCCCGTATGAGAGCACCAGAGATCCTCTTTAGACCGGATCTGATTGGATATGAGTTCGAAGGCGTTCACGAAGTGCTGGTCTATAGTATCCAAAAATCGGATTTAGATCTAAGAAAAGTGTTTTACCAAAACATAGTACTGAGCGGAGGAAGTACTCTATTCAAAGGTTTTGGGGACAGACTTCTCAATGAAGTTCGAAAAATGGCCCCAAAAGACCTCAAAATACGAATCAGTGCTCCACAGGAGAGGCTGTACTCGACGTGGATCGGGGGCTCAATTCTCGCCTCTTTAGACACTTTCAAACGTATGTGGGTTTCACGTAAAGAGTTCGATGAAGAGGGACAGAGGGCTGTCCACAGAAAAACGTTTTGATTTATTTTATTAGATATTAATTTAATTTTTACGAATTCTGAGCAAACTTTGACTCCGGTAGGGGTCTGACCACTAATTCCCGTCATTTGTATTTAAATTATTTTAAATAAAATTCAAAATCAATTAATTTAATTAAATTCTGATATTTATATCGACTAATGATCACAATTATATTGTCATTACCTTGCTCATTTACCAAATATATTAAAAACCAAATGAAAATCAATCGACTGTTCTTTCATTTGATATAAACTTCATTTCAGTTAAATTTTAATTTCCATTGAATTTAATTAACATCTGTTTTAATTCATTTATTAATGTAAGAAAGTAGCTTGTTAGGCGTATAAACTTGCATATATTCATTTTCAAAGTTGCATGAGTAATATCATTTTAGTCCTTTCTTTACGTAGGTTCAGCTTTTTTTGACTCATATTTTTACTAAATTAGTATTAAATACTAGTAATTGGGTTAAAGTTTATCTGTTTTTAAAGATTTCAAAACTTTTTCTGAGGTCTGAAATAAGAGGAACAGAGAAACGATTTTCTCAAACTTAATATATTTTAGAATCTAATCTAAAATTATGAATTTAACTAAAATTTAGATAGTATAATTTTCAGCTCAAATAATCAATATCAATCTATTCTTTGAATAAATCAAGTCTATCCGGTTCTTAAATATTATATGAAAATTAAAATAAATCAAATTAATTTTGTTTCCAATAGTTTTCAATGAGTCTAAAACAACCTTATCTCAAGTTTTATTGTGTTTTATGTGTAGTGAAGGAATGCATACTTTTGACGCTTTCACTGAAATTCATTGAAAAGTTTGACGAATAAGTTATTGCTATGAACTGTAATCTTGTGATTGATTTTCAGTTTTGACTGACTTTTTATGAATCAATTGATTTGTTTACGATTTCATTATTGAAAGCATTCATTGAATTAATATTTAATTCATTATTTGATAATTGATTTCAGTTTTGACTCATTTTTGAAATTCAATTGTATTTAAAATATCTCTAAACATGTCTTTGAGTAAACTTAAGATAACTGATGACATCAGAAGAGACTCATTTGAAGACAGGGTTTGCGA